>MU966573.1:190833-225780 GCA_036418165.1 Cooperia oncophora
CGACTCTATTCGTGAGCGTGGCAGGCTGCTATAGCCGCTCAAAGTGCTAGTTCTAACTCCCCCTCAGTCGGACCGCCTTTACTTGCTAGATGTTCCGACGGAGGCCACTCACTTGTTCTTAGTTGGGGCGGCGGGCCATTGCTAATGCCCCTGGATAATTCTGCTCTCCTCTCATTACAGTTTACCCATTGAGAAATATATACATTCAATTGAACCCATTTCGCGAGTTGGAACGCGTAAAAAACACGACTGACGCAATTTTTCGTGATGCAAACCAAGACGCACAAAAGGGGCGCCTACCGTAATCACAAATTCAGACACCGTGTGATAAAATTCCTTTTTCCTTCCCAGAGTTTTTCCTCTGCGTTTTTTGTTGTTTCTTTTTGTATTCTTTCTTTTGCACTGGATGATATCAACTACTGCGAGATGTGATAGAGAGACTTGTGAGCTAGGGCGCTGCACAGAGACCGCCAGGGAGCGTGTAACTGTAGGGAGCGATTTTGTTTATGTTGTTCTGTAGAAACGCTTCTTGCCTGTTTTCTTCTTTGGAGATTACTTATCAGCTGCTGTTTCATATTGGAAAGCAGCTATCCATGAGACTTTTATCGCGGGAGCTGTCTTTGAATCTTCTCGAGCTTGTGTTCAGCCTGCCCCGAGCTTCATAGGCTTTGCTATAAGCGCTTCTTTCTATCTCTTCTCTTCGAGCTGAACTACCACTTCAGGAGCCGCTGTCTCTCCTGCGGTGCTGCGCGTTTCTTCGTCCCCAGCCTCGTCAATTTCCACAAGTCTTCTGCCAAAGAGTACCTCATGGTCCTGCCGCGAGAGGTGAACAGCCTTCTAGCTTGGAGGCTAGACTACTTGCACAGTAAAGGCGACCACGAGCCACTTTGATCGCGGGGGCTGTCTTTCAAGAATAATGATGAGAGAAATCGAGACCGATAATCCGAGTGCACGAAGAAGTTTTCTTTGCAGAAGGATTAGCAATGAGGACCAGAGGAGCATGCCGTGCATTTTCCGCTAGGCGAAGGAAGAGTACTATTCCGTTAGGTGCACCACATATTAAGTTGAACATATTCATCGGCAACTTGTTGCCAACCACCAAGCAGAGAATGATTGCATTGCTTCCAGAAGCCTTTTGGTTCCGTGCCGAGAGAGGCGGCTGGGTCATTTCTGAGGTGCTTTTAAAAATCGGATTTTTACCCAGAAGATGGCCGCTGAGGAATAGCTTAGATGGCAGTCAAAGAGCTGAATCAGTGCTACATGAAAGCTAAGGTGGGATTCACCAACTAAGCTTCAGGATCTCGAGCAGTGTCATTTTCCAAATGTGTGGCCCTGAGCTGTGGTGGAGTAGGCACACAATGCTGAGTTGTGGGACCAAATGGTGGCGATTTTCATTCCCTCTTTGCTGTTGATTACAGTAGGGTTCGCTGGTCATCATGCGTTGAAAGGAAGAAATTCTCCTGAAGAAAGAGAGAAAGAAACCGCCACCATATACACACTCTCACCGCCCTAATGGACTGGTAGTATTGCGCGATCGGTTCTGCCCTTCCTGGAGAATTTAGCCACTGGCGTTTCCGGGCGTGATTTTCTTAGAGACACCTCCTTCATATCCAGTTACAATGCTGTTCAACTAGTCCATACGGCGGTAGCGGGAGAGGAGTTGTAGACAGTACCTACATGCCTCGGTCAAACCACGAGAAAAATTTTGACCGAACTCCAATACTTTCTTGAGGGAACGAGGCCCTCTGACATTTGTCTTTGGAACAGTCAAGTGTAAGAATTAGATAGCGAGTTGATTTGTAGGAATTGGTTCTGATCAAGGAGCGCAGCAGGTCCAAGTCCGAGGCACGTGGCCTCCCTCGACGAGGTTTTTCTCCCAGGTAGAAGTCACTTGAGCGAAACGATCGGGCCACTTCAAGGCCGTACTGTGGAAGGTAGCATCAACTAGAAACAAAGAAAAACAAAGATTGGGAAAAGGAATGCACTCCAAAGCACAGATGATCCGTTTCGCTCGTTACCGCAGACGAATCATCGATGTCTTACCAACCCCCGGGCTCATCAGTGCGACAGGGTTGACGACATGGACATGGACTACATAGGGGAAGGAGCTAAGAAATAGGACAAAAACGAGGAAAAAATGTGAAAAAGTTGACGTGCAAAATTCATGCAATAAAGATGAGAAGGAATTATACACGAAAAATGAGAGAAGGATATAACAGATGTGAGTACTAAATACGTGTAAGAGGAAAATGGATTGTAGATGGGTTAAACCAAATAGGGGAATATTGTGTAAAAGACACTGCCGCAGCGGATTACAAAAAGTTGAATAAAAATCGTAGTGGTAAAAGGAGAACTAGTGTTGAACACCGCTGCCAATGAGAATACCTCTAATCAGTCTACTTATCTTTCTACAGTTATTTGCAATAGAGTATTTGTAACTTATGATGTATTATTTATTATTTTATTATTTACTATATATTTGTAATTTATTTTTGTAAATACATTTCACAATACTAGAAATAATCTCCTTCTTCGTAGCCATTTTTTGAAAGGATCGTGACCGTATCCGTTATTTTGCTTACAAATACGGGGGGGGGGCAAAAAAACGTCATTCTGGCCGAGTCACATATGAGCGAAGTTTTCGCAGCCCAGACAGAGGATGTAGATATGAGTAGCAGGGCGGAAGATACCCAAGATCTTCCTCTATAAGCTGGAGCCGGCTGCCGCCATTCACCTTCACGTACACCAAAATATGAAGTCATCTCCAGTCGCGGCCTGAGTGGAGAACGCCTCTGGAATTCACGTGGCCTCCAAACAGCTGCCGAACTTCTTGAATATAATCACCCATGGATAGCTACCTGGAGACCAGTACTCTTGATCTGCAAGACCTCAAACATCGAGCAGCTCCGGCAACGTCGCTACGGTCAAGGACATCATCTTCACCCCATTCACCAAGGCGCGGGTTGATGGTGTGGACCGGCCGTACCTGGAATGGATGAACCGATATTTTCTTCGTTGGGCCCCAGACTGTGGGTGTGCGCTGGTGGCTCATCGAGCAACTCGAGGAGAATATCCCATCTTCATGTCGTCGCCCGCACCTTCTTGGAAACTTTGTACTGCTACAGGATTGGGTGACAACACATTTAATCGAAGGGCGTTGGAAAAACTTTCGCCTACTTGGAATGGAAGAACGTTGAGTACCTGGAAAAGATGGAGTATTTAAGCGGGGTTCCTGAACTAAACCCCCTCTTCGGTTTCGGGCGGAGCTCAACAGGGTGGTCTACAAAGGCGGAGAAATCAACGATCTCGCTCAGCTCCGGTACCCACTCACTTTCGCGCGCGCCGAATCTCTCGATGGCGCTCCTCGCTGTGGCGGAGTATCATTATAGTATTTAATGTGCTCTTTAATATGGTAGTAGAAATGTCCGATAAAAATTTGATAAAGTGCAACTTATAGCGCTCGAAAAGTCATGGAGGCAAAATGACTTTTTTTTGCCCCCCCCCCCTGTATATCGAAGAACGAACAAGTTTTACTAACCTTAACGTTTCGGTATATATGACAGAGGCTTTGTTAATAACAGAAATGTTTGTGTCACTATACGGAAATCTAATTACATTGAAGTTAAAATCATCTGTTCTATTATACAACTTAGTACCAAATTTACCGTTAGTGATATTGATAGTTAAATCTAAATAATTGCTGGAAACTTCATTCTCATCGGTTTTCTTCAATTGAAGGGAGTAAAGACCCGATTCAGAGAAATGCCGCGTGTGCCACCAACCACGCTGTGAGATGGTGGAGATTCATATAGCGAAGCGTGTCGAAAATGATGAGTACATTTTGGGATAGGAGAACAGCGACTCGAGGGACGGTAGAGCAACTGTGGGATGCTCACTTCACACACTCTCCATAGTCCACATAACTGGTTCTCGAAATGGTTGCGGAAAGATCTGATACGAAATTCACGAAATGGAGCTTTTGGAACAACTTTATATATCAGCGAGAGCGACGCAAGCCTGGAGCGCGAGAATATGTGTCGCGTGCTTGGACTGGGGATATGACAGTGGCCCACTATGCCGCAAAAGAAATGCGCGATCCCGGTACCGCGGTGAAACAGGCCACAACTCGTGCGTTTGCGATTTACAGGATAGAACGGAAAGACGAGAGGAAAGACTCGAGCATTTACGCAGGGACTTGAAGAATGCCACCGTGAGAATTCTGCGCATCACAAGAAGACTCCGTCGATATGGCGTCAATGACGCCTAGATTGCCCTCGACGGAGTTCCTGAAGACGCCCGCCTATTCCTCGGTTTTTTTTTCGTCGGGGGAGCATCGCAGAAATCGCGATTGGCTTTCGGTATAATTTGGGCTCGCTTACTTTGTATTATTGGGTTGGCTAATAAGTAATGGCGGTTTTTTCAATTGAAAAATTTGTAGGAAAAGTGAAAGGTTTTGCAAGCAAGCTTAATATCGTTTAATAGCAAATTCCTCGTAGTATTAGAATATCAAATTCATATTCAAGTAGTTTAACTGTTAGCATGAAATTTCAGGTGGAACAGACGTCAGCCTGCCCAATATTGGCAAGAAAGGTTGCCAACTTTGACTTGAAATTAGTTCCAAAGCGTCCTATTGAGATTTCCTTGTTGAGACTTCTACCTCAACCTTTTCCGAATGTATGGAACAGCTTAAGCGATTTTAGCACTTCGAGTAGACGTAAATAGAGGCAGTTGTCGAAGATGCTAATTTTCGCCGACTTCACTTCCAACTTCAACGACTAAAAAATCCACAAAAACTGTACCTCAACCAAAGCTTTTTTGATATTCTTATACTACGAGAAGTTTCCTATCAGATGATATATAACTTACTTGCAAAACGTTTCACTTTTCGAACAAATTTTTCAATTGGAAAAAACCGCCATTACTTATTAGCCAACCTAATAATACAAGCTCTTGGTCAATTGTGCTGTAAGGGCAGGAGAAGGGGATACTGGCGCACTTATCGTCTCCATCTCAAGCTTCTCAAGGCGCGACAGCGTCCTCTCTATAAGCTCAATGATGGCTAATATATTATTACAGGACACCGTCGCTCATCGAACTCAGCGTTGTCTTAGTTTATGACAATTGCGCATGACCGTTTGTATGTAGACGTTCACGTCTTCTCTTCGCAGTGTTATCCATTACATTGTTTAATTTTGATATTCTAACAGTTATCAATACCTCACTTATACTGGCTCCGCAATTCAAGTGACTAATCATTGTTTATTCGTTTAATTATCTTAGTTTGAGGCTCGTGCGGTTGATTGTGTTCATCGCGGTTTGGCTCTTGTGTGCGGTCGATTCTAATAAAAGTGGTTAGACTCGTCGTCTGCAACACAAAAATTCCCGTGGCTTCACTGAGTTCTGGATCACTTTGAAAGACACAAGGATTGGAACCACTGTTTGATATGATTGTTCAGAGCGTTCACTTATTCATGCGGTCACTCCGAGCGAAATACGTTGTAGGAGCACGATCCATGGACCGAGTGCCTTCTTTAGGCCCTCTCTGCATATGTGTCATTACAAGTAGCCAATCAGATCTGGGATCCTTTTCTTCTTACTAGGGAGGACTTTCATGTCGTGGCGCGCTTTTTGGAAAACGTTTGTAGCTTGTCGCAGGGGTCCAGACAAGGATCACAAAAATGGGTTTCATTTTTGCTGGATCACAAAAATGGGTTTCATTTTTGCTATGCATTCCTGGGGAGGTCAAAAACTGAGTGAAAAGAATTCGACAACAATGGGCGATTTTAACTATCCTAATGGGCTCCGTTCTGATTGTAACTTTGAGCATGCATAGTTTATGAGGTGCTCGTTAATTAGGCTTCGAAAATAGCTTTGAATAAAGTCAAAATGTAGGTATCATGTAGTAACGCCTTGGCATGCACCGACGCAACAGCGATGTGTTTGTCAACGGTCTCCTCATGCCCCCCACTGTCGGCGGATAGGATGGCGCAGCAGATAACTCGGCGGATTCTGGATGGGATGACGACACAGGACTTCGTGGATGGGATCCTTTTCGCGGCAACTTTTTTTTGCATTCTTCAGCTTTCTACTCATTCGTGTTCCTTTGTGTCTAGCAGTGGAAATAAGCCGAGTATGTGCCATTCTTCTCTGATACCTTACAAACTAGCTCGGTTGTGTGGAGAAGCCTGTTTCCGGGAATGTTCTCGTCTCGCTACGCCAATCTTTCCCTTCATTGATAGAATCTAACAACTGTGGTAAAAATCAACAAAACGTGAGCATATGCATCTATTGCACCAACTACACTAACAAACGATAGGGAAGATCAGTTACTGTCTTTTGATAAGGGACGACAACATCTCCTTCGTTGAATCCGAAGTCGGTCGGAGTTGAAAATAGTCCTCTTCGGATCCTCTTCGACATACTCTTAACGTAACGAGACGAGAACATTCCCGGAAACAGGCTTCGCCACACAATCGAGATGGTTTGTAAGGTATCAGAACGAAGAATATGCCTTCAAATGGCATTTACTTGGCTTATTTCCACTGCTAGACACACAGGAACGCGAATGAGTAGAAAGTTGAAAAATGCAAAAAATTTGCCGCAAAGGGGATCCCATTCACAAAGTCTGTATCGTCGTCCCATCCTGAATCCATCGAGTTATCTCGCCATCTAATCCCTCGACAGTAAGCATGGGGGAACGCTAACAAAAACGTCACTGTTGCGCCGGTGCATGCCGAGTATGTTACTAGATGACACTTACATTTTGAATTTATTCAGAGCTTATTTCAAAGATTAGTTAACGAGCACCTCATAAACAACCCATGCTCAAAGATACAATGAGAACGGAGCCTTAGGATAGTTAAAATCGCACATTGTTGTCAAAATATTTTCACTCATTCGTGAACTCCCCAAAAACGCATAGCAGAAATGATACTCATTTTTGTGATCCTTGTATGAACCCCTACAACAAGCAACAAACCATTTCCATGAACCGCGCCACGAACTGGAAGACCTCCTTTGTTAGTGGGTGATAGTGCTGCTTCCCGATAGATGGCTTCGCTTCATCACAGGGAAGTAGCCAAGAGATAAAGTGTTCAAGCCAAAAATGTGCTTCGACTGCTGTAGCTAACCTACAGTTCTCAGGAACCAAACAACGTGGCACGTGCTCCATCTTCTCCTTCTTCTTCAGCTTTTGTCCCGCTCTGTAGCGGGGTCCGCTCGTCTTATTTTGTCACGCCATTTCTTCCGATTGAATGCTTGATCGGGATGGATATCTTTAAATCTGCATGCAGTGCTTCTGACCAGCGCTGCTTGGGGGTCTTTAGGCCGCTTTCCGGGAACCTCTTGCTCAAGATCAATTCAACAATTGCAACATTTTCATCTACATGGCTCCGAGGCGCGCTTCAACTTCTCTGGTCGTAGGCCAGCATTCAACACCGTATATCGCGATTGGTCAAACGACGGTCCCGTAGATCTTCGATATGAGGCGATCTGGTATCGTCTTGTCGCAGAGAACGCCAGTGATAGACCGCACTTACAAGGGAGGTCGTTCAGGGCGTGGTGCGCTTTTCAAAAACGGTTCTGTGCATATTGTAGGGGCTCAAGCGAGGACCTGAAAAGTGTGCTTCGTTTTTGCTGCGCGCTTCCAGGAAAGGTAAAAAAACGAGTGAAAGAAATCTTTGAAACCTGCTCCGTTTTAGGCCTCTATGCGGCGTAGGTCACTTGCAACTTTGACCAGTTGCTGAGTGGGAGGTCCTTATAAAGGGACTATTTAAATCAAAGCGAAAACTCGTCGCAAATTAGCTTCCAACTTGGATCACGTGCTAAAGGGAGAACGGCTTCTTGCTATGGTTTCTTCAACAAACAGCGCGGTATGCAGCGGCAACGATCGGATGGTCTGGCGGATAGAGTGGAGGTTTCGCAATGGGACAGTGAGGGTGGGATTGATGGTTCGACTCCTCTTGCGTCGGGCTTTTTGCATTTTTCAGGTTTCGCTGTTCTTAGTGTCTGCGCATGAATATAACCGGATATTTGCCATTTATGGGCACATTCCGTGTAGCTGTACTTCATGAGTGAGTGCTATTCAACTATTTCGATTTTCACGCACCATTGAACAAGATTGTTGCTGTACGTTGATCCTCATAGGCTATACAGGGGATCCGATTGCGAATATAGTAACTTATGTGGTGTCCATTATAGTCAATTTGGGGTCACATCTGTTTTCCCTGGATTTGTTGTCTATACCTATTTGTTATCTATACCAAACAATAGCATTGCCTTACGCTCATAGAAAAATCTGTTACACAGTAGTATTTCAAGATTCCACAGAAATTATTAGCAGATAAGCTTGAAAGCACCAACATGACTCACCTCTCTGGAAGAATATGAGTAGATCGATGTAGTTGGCTGCTGTACAACATGGTTATGCTGCAGCTGCTGTACGTGAGATCCTGACGTGGGACACAGCGTTAAAATTACAGACACCGCCAAAGAAGACAACATTGTTGAAGATGCCACTGCAAATTAAGGTTCTTGACATACTGAAAACCGAATGTGTATCGCTACTAACGGCCACGAATCCCAATCCAAAAAGTGGATTATAGCGCGCAGGAATTTTGGACTAGTTTCAGCAACGCTGCCGAATCGTTATTTGACACTCTCCCTACAGGGGGGGGGGCAAAAAAAGTCCCTTCGACCGAGTCACATATCAGCAAAGTTTTCGCAGCCCAGACAGAGGACGTGGATACGAGTACCAGGGCCGAAGATGCCCAAGAGGTTCCTCGATAAGAAGGATGGCTCTCACCCATCAGCTCCATGTACACTAAAATATGAAGTCATCTCCAGTCGCAGCCTGACTGGTGAAGACCTTTGGAATTCAGGTCACCCCCAACCAGCTGAAACTTCTAGTATGGAGTCATCCATGGATAGCTACCTGGAGACCAGTGCTCTTGATCTGAAAGACCTCCATCATCGAGCAGCTCCGACAACGTCGCCACGGTCTAGGACATCATCTTCACCGCAGTCGCCAGGGCGCGTGTTGATGGTATGGACCGGACGTACCTGGACTGGAAAGACCGATGATTTCTTCGTGGACCCCGGACGAAGTTGAGCGCTAGCGGTTACATCGAGCAACTTGAGAAGAGTATCCTTCTCACATGTCGTCGTCCGCACCTTCTTGGAAACTTTGTACTGCTACAGCATTGGGTGCCACCACATGGAATCGAAGGGCATTGGAGAAACTCTTGCCTTCTTGGAATGGAAGGGGGCTGAATACCTAAAGAAGGTGGAATATCTGAGTAGGTCACCTGACCTGAATCCCCTCAATTACCCGGTTCGGGCGGAGTTCAACAGGGTGGTCTACGGTGGCGGAGAAATCGACTACCCGCTGATCTCAGGCACCACATCGCGTCGCGCGCCAAAATTTCTCAATGGCGCTCGTACAGAAGTCTGTGGCGGAGTGTTATGATAGTATTTAATATGCTCTTTAATATGGTGGTGAAAATGTCCGATGAGAGTTTGATAAAGTGTAATTTATAGCGCCTCGAAAGTCAATGAAGAAAAGTGACTTTTTTTTGGTCCCCCCCCCCCGTAGATGTTCCCCATCCATCATCCTGCTCCATCGATACAAATGAGTGTCTGCTGAGGAGAGCACTTTTTTGATTGGATACTGGCTGGTCGTGTTTGAGTGTTTTTGTATGTGTTTATGATTGCACATATACCGAGTCATATTTGTAGCAGAATTCTCGATCAGCTCTAGTTCTCATAAAAAAAATCACCGATGAACAATCACTTCTCTCATTTGATTGATGTTTTCGTTAGTGGCTAGCCACATGACTGGCACAAAGGAGATACTTCATGCATAGGACTGACCAATAAGGCAAGACGAAAAAGTTGCAAGATTACCCCGACGGACTAGGATGACAAAAATGAGTAGAAGGACCGCCGGCAATGGAGCCTACCACTGATGGCGATTCTTCCGATCTCGCCAAGAAAGGCACGGGAGTGCGTACTTTTTCTAGGATGATCGAACGTTAGCAGCGAAGGTCTCACAAGATAACATGATAAAATGAGACTTGTCAAACAGTTTTCACTCTCACTAAGCTCCTCTTTGGCATCCTCTTTGACTGGACTCGCAGCTGATGGCGGAGCTGAGCTACAATTCCGCGTTCGCTCAGAATCGGGCCATCTATTATCAACCTCTTCATCAGCAAGCATCCATCTTGACGGTGGTGTGTGCGCCATACGCTCAAAAAGTATGACTTCTGAATAACACTGTTACTTTTTTCAAGGCTTTGAAGTTGCAATTAAGAAATCTGTAGGGAGCCACAAGAACTTGCCTTGCCCAAACTTCCTATACGCATTACCAGCGGCCTCTTGTGGTAATGGCAAGTGATCATCAGCTTCTTCATCAGAGCTGCTACAACGCAATTCAGCAGACAACCATATGTGAAGGGATAAAATTAATCGATACTTACGATCTATTTAACAAAGAGTCCATTTCGTTATACGGGCAACATTGTTCAACGTCATCATCTGGACTGGCTATCACTAACCCGTCGTCATTCTCACTATCGTTTCCAGAACCTGAATGGAAGAGGAGATAAACAGAAAATGGGTTATAGCGTGGAGGTTACCTTGCACCAAACGTTTCCGATGAGTCTTGGAGTTAAGGTGTTTTGTCCAGTTTCCTTTTGTTTTGAATGAAAAGTTACACTCTTTGCAGTTGTAAGGGCGGATATCTGTATGAGACCTGAAACACTGCTTTCTGAGTTAGGTGGAACACGAGTAAAGTCGAAGACATTGCAGAAGCAGAACCTATATTCACCAATTTCTTGGAACCATGGATTAAAATGCGCGGTATTAGACATGCAATACGGTGTATAATGCGACAACTCGCCCCACACCGTGACAAACAACCATTCATCCCTCGCTGATCATCAGTCTGCTGACGCCAACAGCATTAAGAGTTTTGGTATCATTTTGGTATCGGTTCATTACAGTAGTAACAATTTTAGATGTTCTCGAACTACTGTTGGACTGAGAACCATACAGATGGAAGCAGACTGCATTTGTTCGCAATATACTCTAACTGTGCTCGCATAGTTTCACCAGAGTTCTGCTCAACTCGATGTATGTTCAGCTGCGTTTGCTCTTCTGCTCATGTAAGTCCATATGACTGTCTGTGTATGAGAAAATTCGCTATAATCTCGAGTCACTTGGACAGTCTGGGTGTGAGTTGAACATGGGCAGAAGTGGTGATAACCACTACATTCATAATTCGGTTACAAGGCAGGCCAGAGAATGGAGAAAAGGGGATAACGGTCAGGAGTGGGCAAGCAACGGAATGTGAAAGAGACGATTCCTCTGACGGAGGGTAGTCTCAGATGGGGGGTACGCCACTACTGCACTATTACGACTCCTAAGACTCAAGAAAAAATTCCCGGGGAACTCCACATATAGAGGTTATTCGCCGCCTTGGTCACGAATATGATATGCAGTTCCCGTAGCGGCCCATTTGGTAGCGATTTTGGCGCTGTCGCCATCTGACGGCCACAAGAGCCAATTTCGACCGACCTTTGCCACCTAAAATTGTTTGAATTTGCATACTAGGGTTGTTTGGCATCCTGATAAAGACATATTGAATCTATTTTGTTTGTCAGCGCTTCCAGGGCACTCCGATCCTCTGCGTTCTGCTGCGGCTGAGCCTGGCAGAAAAGGAAGCTCCCCTTCTCCCAGGCTCAGCTTTAGCAGAACGCACTACGGCGCTGATGTCGAAAAATGAATGTCATATTTGTAGACAGGACATCACACAGCCCCATTATGGGGTGTGTAGCAACAGAATCGTCCGGTGAGGCTGGTGGGCATGGCTTGCGACATAGTTGCGGCGAGAAACGAATCATGCGTCTGGCGGTTTGAATAGGAATATTGAAGGGACGGTAAAAATTGATATCACCCATGACTGAGTCTTGTGTACATTACCGGTGAAGTTTTTAGTTTTTTCATTGTTTCTCCATAGAAAATGAGAAAGTTCATTAGAATGAGCTTCATTAAGGTCTTTAAAATTTACTCTGGTGCGTCATTTTTCACAGCAGCTCAAGGAAAAGACCGTTCATCTACTAAATGTTGACGCTGACGACTGCGGGAATAATACTTGATTTCTTTTGTATTTGTTTATTTCCTGAGGTTGCGTCTATGGATCCGCGAAATAACTGTGTATTACAATCAGAGAAACATCCACAGATTTCTAATTAATGATGAAATCTGGTAAGCGTTGCGGGTGTACGCTGTAGTAAATCATTCGCTCCGATCGCAAAGCTATCGGCTAGCAAATACACATCCGACAGCTGCTTCGTCATTCGCCGCGCGACGCGCTGCGTGAGACGGGCGCTGTCCCGGACGATTCTGTTGCAAGTCTCCCCCATTATGAAGATTTTCATGTTCGCTATAAAGGAAGTGACGAAAAGCTTGCAAGAAACATGGGTGCCATAGTTATGATGAGAGCCGAATATCCTCTACACTGAAAGTTTCAACGAAAAAAAATTAATTTGCAGTCGTATTAGTACAACAGAGCCGGAATTGTAATTCGTCTCAAGAGCTTCCCAGAGACGAGGAAAGTGGACAAGGTGAGCAAGGGAGAAGCTATCCATGGGTGACTTCACATTACAAGTTTCGCGGCTGTTTGGAGGTGACATGAATTCCAAAGGTCTTCTCCAGTCAGGCTGCGAGTGGAGCTGACTTCATATTTTGGTGTACATGAAGGTGATGGGTGAGAGCCAGCTCCTGCTTATCGAGGAACGTCGTGAGTATCTTCCGCCCTGGTACTCGTATCCACGTCCTCTGTCTGGGCTGCGAAAACTTTGCTGATGTGACCGGTCGAAGTGTCTTTTTTTGCCCCCCCCCCTCTCCTGTATGTTACCTTCATCGGCAACTTGTTGCCACCCACCGAGCAAGGAGTGCTTGCCTTGCTTCTAGAAGCATCTTGGCTATGTGTCGAAAAAGACAGTCGGATCATTTTTGAGGTGCTTTCGAAAATCGTATTTTCGACCCACAAGATGGCTCTTGAGGGAGTAGATAAGATCTTCTTCTTCTTCTTCTCCCTAGAGTGCGCCGTCTCAGGGTCTGCTGTTCCTGTTAGACGGTGCCACTTATTCCGATCCACGGCATCTTCTACCGTGGCTTTCACTTCAGTGAGGTCCTTCTTGATGACGTCCCTCCATCTTTTCCTTGGGGCTTTCGTGGTCGTTTGCCCTCTACTTCGAATTCCAATGCCTTCCTTATTGGGTGGTCTTCAGGACGGACCTCTGCGACCGACGGTGCTCGAGAACGCTTGCATCACGGCGGTCTACGATGGGTTCGTTCACTATTCAGAGCTCAGAAACTTGGACTTTTTTACGTTCAGCCGAATTCCGTCCTCAGCACGACATCCTGCCGCCGCTGCACCTTCCTGGATTTCGTGGGGTGAGGGGTGCGTACAGCTGCTTTAGCCCCATCGTACATGTCCTTCAGTATAGAGAGCAGGTGCACCGGAATGTTACGTTCTCTAAGCGCTCTCCAGAGTACAGGCCGAGGCAGGGGGTCGAATGCCTTCCCAAGGTCCAGGAAGGGTAGGTAGCAGGATCGCCGTTCTCTCGAAAGTTCTCCATCAGCTGCCTGGCAATTAAGATGGCATCAGTGCTGGACCTTCCGGGCATGAAGCTGAACCGTTGCTGCGAGATAGGGACGAGTTCCCATAGCCATGTGTATCGGACGCTCGTACAGCTTCATGGTATGGAGAGTCAACATGATACCGCGGTAGCTGGAACACTCCGTCGCGTCCCCTTCCTGTTTGAAGATAGGGACGATTTTGCTGCTCCTTCACGCATCCGTCATCCTATCTTCGGCCGTCAAGTTGTTAAGGAAGTGTGTGAGCTAACTCACCACATGCTCTCCAAGAGCCTTCCATGCCTCTACCATTACCCCACTGTTTTCCCAACTTTTATTCTCCCTAGCTCTCGGCGGAATTCATCCTCCGTCCAGAGAGTGATAGGACCTGCCGTTGCCTCTATATGTGGGCTATCCTAGCGGGGATTCTTGCTCAGAAGTTCCTCGAAGCATACTTCCCACTTCTCTCTCTGGCTTCGGCTGGTTCACTGAGAATGGCCCCATTGCTGCTCTTCACAGTCCTTACTACCATGTCTTGAGCGGCGTAATGCCGAGCTTGAGCCAGGCAGAGAAGAAGCTTGTCCCCTTCTCGGCCCTCCAGCTTCTCGTACAGCGTTTACATGCTTCCTTCTGCTTGACAATCCCCTGGACCTCCTCGTTCCAGAACCAGGCTGCCTTGTCTCCTCTGATACCACCACCTCGCCTCTCTCCCAGGAGTTCCTTTGCACACTGTAGGATGACCTCTGCTGCGTAGGTCCAGGTGTCCTGGACAGGACCATGTCCAGGACACCTGGACCATGTAGGTCTGGGAGCTCAACCTCCAGTATGCTTCGACCGAGGCTATCCTTTTCTACCTTGCGCATTTTCCACCACCGAAATCTCCGCTCTATTCTCACCATCGTCTTCCTGGGGAGGTCTATGGCGATGGCTGCCAGGAGAGGCCTGTGCCGAGGACCCAGCTTTTCCCCAGGCGAATATCGATATCCTTGATGGGAATATGGTTTTGAGGGGCGAACTTCTCACCAGGACATGGTCGATTTGCATGTGTCTCCCTCCACTGCTGTAGGTTACCTTCTGAGCCTTTCTTTTCGCGAAGAGGGTGCTAGGGTGCTACAGATTGCTAAGTCAAGGGCTGTGCTAGGTCAAGGATCCGTTCTCCCTCAGCGTTCCTTGCTCCTATTCCTTGACTTCCGTGCATCCTTTCTAGATCCGTTCGCTCACTTCCCACATGGCCATTCCTCAGCTATGGTGAAGTAGTCATCTTCCGGAACCGATCATATGGCCTCGTCCAGGATCAGGTAGAACTCATGCTTTTTCGCCTCGGAGCAACCGGATTGTGGGGCGCACACGGCCAATACTGTCCAATACCCCTCCTTCGTATCCATTTCCACTCCCATGATCTGATCATTGACCTTGTTCACAGGCAGTCCTAGGGATTCTGCCACCTCTATGGCCACACCATTTCGTTTGGTGTCCTCTCCATTGTGGGAGAATTTGACACGTTCTCCAATCTTGCATGCCTTCGCACCCTTCCATCGCGTTTTCTGAAGGCATAGGACCTTGATATTCCTGCGTCTCATGAGGTAACCTCACGAGACGTTCCGGTAAGCGACCCCGCGTTCAGGGTCCCAATTCAAACTGGCTTCTTTGGCCGAGGTCATTCACCCCTTGGTAGCCCTCGCATACTGACCACGAAACTCATGCGAGGGTTCTGCGCGCCACTTCCGGGTGACGTCCTAGCTCACTTTTGCGGTTTGTCATGATTGCTGTGACGAGTTTCCTAATCAGGCGGGCTGCCCTGCGCCCGACGCTGGCATCGTCCCCATTTTTGCAATTTTTTTTTGCAAGGCACGGTTTGTGCCTCGGTAGGGATCGAGCTCGGCTCAGAGTGCGAACATGAGTCTACACTCTTAACCACTCGGCTATCCCTGCCTAGGATCACATGAGATGGCAGCCAGAAAGAACTAAGTCAGGGCGCTACACGAACACCGTGGTGGAAATTCACCAGCTAGCTTTATGTTCTTGGGCAGTGTCACTTTCGAAATAGGCAGTAGGCAAAAACTGCTGGGTTGTGGGACCGAATGATCGGTATTTCCATCCTCCCTTTGCGGTTGATCACAGGAGGACTCGCTGGTTAGCACAGCGCTGAGAGGAGAAAACTCTCGGGGTACCCCGTGAATGGTTCACCACACGCACAGTAGCACCTTCACACTGTACTGATAGGACTGCATGACCGGTTCTGCCTTTCCTGGAAGATCCCGCCATTAGCGCTCCCGGGAGCGGTTCACCCAGAGACACTTACTGCTTATCCAGTCTCAGTCTTTGTTCAACCAGTCTGTATGGCGGGAGCGGGAGAGAAGTTGTAGACAAGTACCCACATGCCCTTTCTTGAGCATCGGTCAACTCATGAGAGAACTTTTGACCGAAGTTCAACACTTTCTTAAGGGGGCGCAGTTTGTCGATCGGGGGGGGGCATTTTTCCATTTCTTTCCATAGATGTGTCGACCCATCTCGGTAGCCGCTTCTCGAGTTGACACGTTTTAGGATAGTGGCTAGACAATCTTATTTCAGATTCACAAGAGTTCACAAGTTTTACCAAAGTGAGATTTGTAAACCGGTAGGGAAGCAATGATAATACAAAATGCCCCCCGTCGACAAGCGGCGCCTCTCAAGGGTGTGAGGACCTCCACGATTTGTGCTTTTGGAACAGACAAGTATAGGGACTAGATAGTGAGTTAATTCGTACCGATTGGTTTTAATTAAGAGACGCAGTAGGTCCCAATCCTAAAGAGGTGTAATCTGTGGACGAGGTTTGTTTCCCAGGTCTTAGGTTGCTCGGAGAGAAATGCGCGTTTAAGTCTGAAAAACTTTTTATTATAAAACGAAATTGAACAAGATCAATTCAAAAGATAATCTCCATTGCCATCAATGACTTGTTGCCAACGTTTGAGAAAATGGATTCCTCCTTCGAAGAACTCGGCCGGCTGCGACTCAAAGAAGTTGGAGACCCAGAGTTGGACTTCTTCGCGGTTTGTTAACTTTCTCTAGGCCAGGGAGTGCTGCATCGACCGGAACAGATGGTAATCGGATGGTGCCAAGTTGGGCTGTATGGCAGATGAGGCAGGACTTCCCAACACAACTCCTCGATTTTTTTCCAAAGTGGTTTTCGCGACATGTGGACGAGCGTTGTCGTGGAGGAATTTTGTCGACGTCGTTTCACCTTGACGACGCGGTGCTTGATCCACGGGGTTCAATTGATCTTTGTAGATGTCGGACGTAACCGTTTGACCCGAGTCCAGAACTTTAAAGTACACCAAGCCTTCGCTGTTCCACCAAACACAGAGCATCACTTTTTTGCCCTGTATATCCGGTTTCGGAGTCGGTTTTGGAGTGTCACCGGCGTCTAACAACTGTCTTTTTTCGCACTGCGTTGTCGTAGCAGATTCACTCTCATCTGATGTAATAATAGAGTCGAAGAAACCGCTGTTCTTGGAGCGACGAAGAAGAATTCCGGCCATTGCCACTCGTGTTGCCTTGTTTGCGTTGCTCAGCTGGTACGGCACCCACTCATCCCAACTTTTCTTCTTACAAAAAAAAAACAAGTAGACATAGAAAAAAAGAACAAAGTAGACATAGACAAAAATACATAAAAATATGCACAATAAAAATCTCTCTCTTATAAATAAAACTGTTTTGAAAAATCTTCTATAATCTTCTTCCAGACATCGCCATAGACCTCCCCAAGAAGACAAGGGTGAGAGCAGAGCGAAGAATTCGGTGGTGGAAAATGGGCAGGGTAGAAAAGGATAGCCTTCGGTCGAAAGAAATACTGGAGGCTGGGCTCTCCAGACCCACATGGGCCAGTCCAGGACACCTGGACCTACGCAGCAGACGTCATCCCTTACAGTGTGCAAGGGAGGTCCTGGGAGAGACGCGAGGTGGTATCAGAGGAGACAAGGCAGCCTGGTTCTGGAACGAGGAAGTCCAGAGGATCGTCAAGCAGAAGAAGGAAGCATACAAATGCTGGCAAAAGACACGGAGCCCAGAAGACTACGCTGCCTACAAAGAGCTGCAAGCGACTCGCTAAGGCTGCCGTTGCTAAGGCCAAGAATACGGAAATGGACGCCCTGTACGACAAGCTGGAAGGCCGAGAAGGGGACAAGTTCGTCTTCCGCCTGGCTAAAGCTCGGCATCGCGCAGCTCGGGACATCAGGGTCGTAAAGACTGTAAAGAGCAGCAACCGGGCCATTCTCAGGCAAACCAGCCGAAGTCAGGAAGAGGTGGGAAAAATACCTCGAGGGACTTCTGAACGAAGAATTCCCTCGCAAGGATACCCACAGATAGAGGCGACGGCAGTCCCATCACTCCCTGGACGAAGGATGAAGTTCGCAGGAGCTAGGAGAATGAAAGCTGGGAAAGCAGTGGGTCCAGACCGGGGGTACCGATAGAGGCATGGAAGGCCCTCGGGGAGCATGGGTGAGTTGGCTCACACACTTCCTTAACAACTTGACGGCTGAAGGTAGGATGACGGATGCCGTGGAAAGAGCAGCAAAATCGTCCTTATCTTCAAACAGGAAGGGACGCGACGAAGGGCTCCAACTACCGCGGCATCAAGTTGACTCCCCATACATGAAGCTGTACGAGCGCCTGGTCAACACAGGGCTAAGGGAACTTGTCTCGATCTCGCAGGAACAGTTCGGCTTCATGCCGAGGGTCCACCACCGATGCCATCTTCATCGCCAGACAGCTGATGGAGAAGTACCGAGAGAAGCGGCGACCCTGCTACCTAGCCTTCCTGGACCTTGAGAAGGCATTCGACCGCCTGCCAAGGCCTGTACTCTGGAGAGCGCTCAGAGAACGTAAACGTTCCGCGAACACCTCATCTCCATAGTGAAAGACATGTACGATGGGGCTAAAGCAGCTGTACGCACCCCTCACGGCTTGACAAAGGAGGTAAACATTACGGTTGGGGTACACCAAGGGTCAGCCCTCAGCCCGTTCCTCTTCCTCCTGACTCTAGATGTCATGGCAAAAGAACTCATGGAGGGACCACTGAAAACCATCCTCTATGCTGACGACATCGCCCTGATAGCGGACAGCAGGGAGGAACTTCAGGACAAAGTGCAGCGGTGGCAGGATGTGCTCGCTGCGAATGGACTCCGGCTGAACGTAAAGAAGACCAAGTTCCTAAGCTCCGAAGTCATCGTAGATCGCCATGGCGAGAGCATCGAAAGGGTCGAGGATTTCCAGTACCTGGGAGCAACCTAGCAGCTGATGGCAGCGTGGACCAGGCGGTGACGGCCCGAATCAACGCAGCCTGGATGAAATGGAGGGAGTCCACTGGCATCCTGGGCGACCGGCAATGCTCGAGAACACTCAAGGGCAAGGTGTACCGGGCTGTGGTAAGGCCTACAATGTTCTACGGCAGTGAGTGCTGGGCGTATCTGCAAGAACCATGAAAGGCAGCCTTACTCAGCTGAAATGAGGATGCTGAGATTGGCCTGCGGCTGGACACGACTCGACAGAGTCAGAAACGAGGACGTCAGAGCAGTCACACAGACGGCTCCTATCCAGCTGAAGGCACGAGAAGCAGCGACTGCGATGGACGCTTCGATGTACTGAGGGCCTGAAGACCACCCAATAAGGAATGCATTGGAACTCGAGGTAGAGGGCAAGCGACCACGAGGAGCCCCGAAGAAAAAGGTGGAGGGACGTCATCAAGAGGGACCTCACTGAAGTGAAAGCCACAGCAGAAGATGCAGTGGATCGGAACAAGTGGCGACGTCAAACAAGATCAGCGGACCCTGCGACGCGTGCCGGCGACTAATGCTAGGGAGAAGAAGAAGAAGAAGGAGGGCAGCCAGGCACGCTATCGGTGGGTGACTGACAAGAGTTGACACTGGGCGTTAAAGGGGGAGGGCTAGCAAATCCTTATGTCGCTTCACAGCAACGGTGGAACGTTGGTTCCAAGAAGTGATACAGGGGACTGGACCGACATCATTGGTGGATGGCAGAAAGTGATAACAGCTAGCAAGGAGCCCTAAATGGGAGCTGGATCAAATTCATAACTCGCGTCACAGCCATGGACTGAACCATGCGCACAGAAGTGCGCGTCAGCCAAACTGGCGTCACAATATCTTATCAATAAAACTATGATTTTTATGTAAAAATTTTTCTCCAATTCATTCAGGCAGAATTGTTCGAGTTGTGGTAGTGTAATAACGTGTTTCATTTGATCATTTGCCTTAAACATATATTTGACTTGAAACTACCGTGGTTAGCACTTAGCGCATGCAGTTAAATGGAGTTACCCACAGGCAATCATTACAGTCACCGATGGCTACATGGGATAATATGAGCCACTGGTAATTCATAACCTTTTGCACCACTTCTGGAGTCAGTGCCGTTAGTTCCTGACGATCTTCTAAACATGAAATATTCTCGGATAAAAGTATGAATTTTCCAAAGCCTCCAAAATGATTCTTTTCAGATAGAAGCTCGGCTACACAGGCCGGTCGGGAATCTGTTCATGAAAGTCACATCGTATTTGTCGCCAGCGCTATAAAGGAGACCGAAAAGAAAGACACCTTCCTTTCTTGAGTTCAAATGCTATAAATTACACTTAACAAAATTCTGATTGACATTCCCACCCCTATATTCAACAGCATATAGTATACTACTATAGTATATATATACTATCATGATGCTCCGCCACGCCTTCTAGAGGAGCGCCATCGGAAGATTCTGCCACGCGACCGTGATTCGGTACATGAGTTCAGCGAGGTCAGTGATTTATCCGCCACTGTAGACCATCCTTGAGCTCTGCCCGAACCGGGTAATTGAAGGGGTTCAGGTCAGGTGACACACTTGAACATTCCGTCTTCTTCTGGTACTCAACGCCCCTCCATTAAAAGTAGGCGATAGTTTTTCCAACGCCCTTCGATTCCATGTGAAGACATTCAATCCTGTAGCAGTACAAAGTCTCCAAGATGGCATAGGCGATGACATAAAGGCAGGATATTCTCCTCGAGTTGGTCGATGTAAAAAGGCAGGATATTCTCTTCGAGTTGGTCGATGTAACCGTTAGCGCTCACCTTCAGTCTGGGGTCCACGGAGGAAATATCGGTCTTTACCTTCCAGGAGCTCCCGGTCCCTACCATCAACTTCATTCATCAGTCTCATCCCAAGGACTGCCGGCCCATACCATCAACCCGCGCCTTGGCGACTTTGGTGAAGATGATATCCTGGACCGTAGCGACGTTGTCGGAGCCGCTCGATGTTGGAGGTTTTTCATTGAGAATATTGGTTTTTTTGTAGCTATTCATGGGTAACTAAACTCAAGGGTTTCCCGGCTATTTGGAGGTGGCGTGAATTCCAGAGGCCTTTTCCAGTCAGGCTGCGATTGGAGATAACTTCTATTTTGGGGTACGTGAAGGTGATGGACAAGAGCGTGCTCCTGTTCATCGAGAAACATCCTGGGTGTCTTCCGCCCTGGCACTCGCATCCACCTCCTCTGTCTGGGCTGCGAAAACTTTGCTGATATGTGACTCGGCCGACGTGTCTTTTATTTGCCCGCCCCCCTTCATGGCGCCAATAGGCGCCACTTTGGCGCTAGCTTTTTTTGCACCGAATTCGATATAAACTTCCATACCTGGGTTTTTTGACCTTCCTATTACAAATGAATCATTCCTTTCACTCAGGCGCCACCAGGCGCCAATTTGAAGTCATTAGATTTTTTTCGGTACTGACCTTGAACTTCTATACCCGGGTTATTTGGCATCTTCTTAAGAATGTCTCCTTTTTTCCAGTGCTGGCGCAGTATGGTTCGGTGAAAATCGATCTAGATGTGCGCACGTCGGAAGTCCGACATCCTGATAAGGAACATGATGTTTGTTTTCGGGGCCAGCTTACGTTAGGCACTCGGTTGTCCGCGCCCTGCTAAGGGTAAGTCGATATTATTTCCTGTCACCCACCAATAGTGTTCCCGTCACACCCCACACATAATTTCCAACCAATGTCTCATGATACAGGGCCACACATACATACCTACATACATACATACATTCATACATTCTCAGCGAATTATATATAGTAGGACTGTATAATTGTGAAAAAGCAAAAAAGCAAAAAAGCCACAGAAGCAGAACTTATAGAATGAAATTTGAAAGATCACGATAATGCTGAAAATTGTGCGTGATCGTGAGGGGAGGGGCGTGAGATGGTGTCTGATGTGGGCGAGGATGGTAGGAACAGCTTTTCCTGCAGGACTGCTCAATCATTTTGAGAAATTTGACATAAGGGCAAAAAAGTGGTCCACGAGGGTCAATATGAGCATCCGATGGCTCACAGTGAAAGCAAGCGAAAAAACGCCATTGACTCACGTGGCGCCTTTCGCCATACGAGATTGTCGTCAACGTGTTTACCAGAGTCAAGCGCCACGTCGCTAAAAATTGAGGGGTTGGGAAACTGTGGGAAGTGTGGAAGTTCTGCTGTGTGCTTCAAGGTGTAGCTGCAGATGTTGCGTGTTATGCGAATTTCACCGAATGAGTATCTAAATAACTGGCAACACTCACCAAACAAATCGAACAGAAACACTAAAAACAGAGGAGATTAGTTCAAAAGAAGTTGTGTAATGCACAAAAGGGAACCATGGAAAAAAACCTGACGCTGTCCAAACGGAACAACACGCGCCGAGACATTGAGCGCACCGCGGCACTATTGTTAAGAAATATAAAGGATTTCTACAGATCGAGGAGAAGTTAGATGTTCTCTCTTTCTAATGAGCACAACATCTTTGCTGCTGCTTAAGTGAAGCAAAAGTTCGCTCATTGCGGATTTCGATTTTAAGGTCAGCTTCAGCTGGGATGCAGGACTTTCCTATAAGATTCTCACTTCACCATCACCTTTCTCGCCTTTGGCAGACCCGCCTGTGCGGTCGCCTCACTTAAAGACATATGGTACGCTCAAACACATTGAGGGTGTATGAGACTATCAGCCCCCAGCTGTCGATGTGTCGTGGTTCCCCCGCCCAAAACTGCACGGGGTCGGAGTACGGGGCCGTGGGAAAGTCGTGATTCCTTGCTACACCGCCCTCACGTTCTTACTGACACCTTCCGCGCGGCGCGGTCGCGTGCAGCTCTCTTGGTTTTTTGCCAAGTCCTGTAATTGCGATTTGCGAAACAAGCTACATACGCAATCTCTTTATGCGAGATAACAATTTTAGGTGCTGCAAAATAAGAACCGAAGATGATGGCGAGGGCTAGAACTCAAGAGCAACTGCGGTGCTTCTGCAATATCCCTCAGAAACCGCGATTCCCACTGAACATGACAATAAAAACGGCCTAAGCGTCCCACTCGTTAGTTTGATGTATTTCTATGGCTTTAGAGCCGGATTGGAGCCGGATCGCAGAAATGCACATGCGATTTTAGTTATTGTGTTTCCTTAGTTTTTTCAATTCTGTTTTATTTAAATCTACATTCGTTGTTCGCCATTTCTAGCCTTTTTCATCTTCATCACCTTCGATTCGGACTTTGAAGCATGAGCGATACCTCAAATGTTAGGAAATTGCGTTTTGCTTGTATTGTCATGTTTTATTGTCATGTTCTGTGGGAATGCGCTGCCTCTGAAGGATACTGCAGTAACAGCACAGTTGCTCCTGAGTTCTAGCCCTCGTCATCATCTTCGGTTCTTATTTTGCAGCATCTAAAATGTTATCTGCATAAAGAAATTGCGTTGTACTTGTATTCCAAAGCGCAATTACAGGACTTGGCAAAAAGCCAAGAAAGCTGCACGCGACCGCGCCGCGCGAACGGTGTTAGCATAAACGTGAGGGCGGTGTAGCAAGGAATTACGACTTTCCCACGGCCCCGTACTCTGACGTAGTGCAGTTTTGGGCGGGGGGACTACGACACATCGACAGCTGGGGGCTGATAGTCTCATACACCCTCAATGTGTTTGAGCGTACCATGTGTCTTTAATTGCTCGCTCGCTGAATCCTGCCCTTTCGTTGACAGACACAGATGAGCCAAATGTAGCATGGGAAGCGATGCAGCAGGCAACATAATGATAAACGAAAGGGAAGAGAGGAAAACTAGATCTTCTGATAACTTTGAAATGGAGACACACTCACCAAAGGGGATAGAACTGAATAGCACCCGCACAATGGGGGAAAGTGCATGTAATGTGAATGCTCGCAAAATATTTGAGTTAGCATAGAATCCCGAAGATTATTAGTTTCCACATTACATTTGAGCGTCATGTGTACTGCGTAAAAAAACTCACTCACTAGTTTGTTGCTCGCCTATACGTAGAATAATTCGTACAATATAACCCTTGATTCTTTGATTGTTCTTGTTATCTCTCGTCAACATCACACCTGATTAATGGTCATCCCATCCCTAATAAGTATTTAAGTGCGCTTTGTGCTGTTGCGCTTTCAGTGCTTGTTTGCATACCTACTTGAGTGGAACTTTAACTAAGGATATCATCCCGAATGGTTCACAGGCTTCTTCTCTATCCACCTACTCTTTACAA
This sequence comes from Cooperia oncophora, assembly GCA_036418165.1. NCBI lineage: Eukaryota > Metazoa > Nematoda > Chromadorea > Rhabditida > Trichostrongylidae > Cooperia > Cooperia oncophora. The sequence goes on from MU966573.1 coordinate 215,009, forward strand.
GCTCTTCTCTTTCCACCAACTATTTACTGTTTACGAATGTCTAGAGCAGTACACAACCACCCCCTTTTCTTTTGTATACGTGTTCCTTTCCATCGGATGTTCTCCCAGCCTACACCATCAGTTCTTCCAACGCTGCTCTCAAAACTGTTTCTGAAATGAGACGAGCTTTTCTCTCAGCAGTGTTATGAGGCTTTGTTTCTGCCCTGCTTTCATTTTTTATATTATGTGAGTATGTATGCCCCACCATGGCGTCATGGAGCAATGGGTGCGTGTTACCCCTCCCCCCCATGCGCAACAGGTCCTAGGGCTGATATATACTTCTGCTTCTTGAAAACATTTTCAGGAACGGTTCAACATCACGAGAATATCAGTGCTTGTCTATATGTCACATTCCACTGCAAATGATCTGTGACCAGTTTTCAGCAACTTTGGACAGCTCCCATCCCGAAAATTTGAGATTCTGCCCTCGAATGCACCTCACAAATGGTTTTTTTTGCGCAAAGCGGGTACCATATTAGTGTTCAGGAGCTCCAACTACTTCTAAATGCGAGCTCCTAGCGAGCTTTGCCCTCTCCAAACTTCTCAAAATTTTGGTCCCTTGTAAGTTTTACTTGTATTGCCGCGATTTCTTCAATCGTGCCTGTAGATGGATTTAGGTTGTTCGAAAAGTCCTAGGCGACACTTGATTGAATTGTTCCTAGAAAAAGAACCAAACATCATTTTGGATGGTTTTTATCCCTGATTAGTGGAGTGTGTCTCCTGGGGTTTCTGCACATGGGAGCATCATGACTTTGTGGAAGTTTCAAAGCTTAAAAGTCCCGCAGAGATCGAGGTACTTTTCAACCTATCCCATATTATGAGTTCCTGTAGGGAACTCCGCCGTAATCGAGGAAGCTAACACTTACGTTGTCTTGAGGAAGGAGATCGCTTGCCATGAAAGAGGGTAGCTATTGCATCAGCGCTTCCAGGCTGGACTTATCTCGTAGTTAGGCAATGTGTAGGTCGCCCACCAGCACAGAATGACGACTCTTTACTCAAGCTTCTTGAGCCGCAGCCGAAGGTAACCACCAGTAAGTTGGCAACCTCTCTAGGCTCCACCTGCCTGACAACTTCCATGCTTCTCCGCAATCGTTATCGAAAAAATTCTATGTGAAGGATGCCTCATGAGTTGGACCCGTCTTACAAGTCATACCGAATGACCGCATGTGGGGATAAGGCCACGTCAAAAAATCATGAATTTGATCAGAGAATGCGACCGTACCCAGGTTATTTAGCAAAGTTAGCGGCCTCTAATTATCACCTCTTTTGGTCCCTATTCCATCCTTTGAAGAGCAAAAAGCCCGAAAATCGACCTCAACTCGAGAATGAGGTCCACAACTTCTTTTTATCACAGTTGCCGTAGTTCAATGAGAATGGAAATGAGAAGCTGTGCAAAAGAAGGGGACTAGTCCTAGTCATCAACTATGGTTGCACAGAAAATTTAGTGCGAAAAATTCGGTCCAAAGTGTCGCAGGACTTTTCGAACAACCTAATATGAGGTTCTTCGATTGCTATGATGTAATCGTCAGGTCGAGAAGGAGAGAAACCAATTGAGTTAGCCGACCCCACAGGCCAGTCTGCAAAAGGACATGATAGGTGAGAAGCGATAATCTCGTAAAAACTCCACACACCCGCTTGAGCTGCCACCCCCCCCCCCTGTAAAGCTCACAATTCCATTTAAAAAGTTCAGTAGGTTTCCCGTACACCTATTCCTCATATCTCAACTAGGAATTGATGCACATAGACGCTCGTCAACTTCTCCATGGGATGCACCGTGTATTCAACTTCCACTTCTGCAAGCTATGTCGCTGCTGTGTTCAGTACTGATCTCTAGAAATACTTGGCTAACAACTATTGCACAAATATTCCGAATGTTGCCGTTAGTTTTTATCGATGCCTTTGTTTGTAATCATTTCTGGAAGATGAATGTCCAACAGGGATAAGCAACAAAATTGATGTTGTTTCATGAGATATTGTGAAAACTGGAAAAATTTAAATAATTAGGCTATTCTAGAAGCCACAAGAAAAGCTCTTTTGAGTCAAAAACTTGATGTCTGCTCTCGTCAAAAGTACGCTTTCTAACCACATACTTTTCTATTACAGGGTGCCTCTAAAAGGCGTAAAGAGCATTATTAGCCAGGTGCAAAAGAATGGGGGCGCCAGATATTTGAACACTGATTTTGCAGGCATAAGGCCGACATAACTATTGAGCTGCGGAGGCTTGACCCTCGAAAAAACCCCGTAACCTCATTTGGAAGATCTGCAGCAGATATGGGAAACCGAATCGTAATCAACGTCCGAAGCCGTACTCGTGGATCCATATTTCATTTCAAACGGCCCTGTTCGACCTACCATCCTTACCTTGTTAACCACCACACAAGGCGTCAAAGCGAGACGACTGAACAGATTTATCACCGTTCAGTGGTTCATTTTTTTTCTGAAACTCTATAACTGGACAATTCAATAGATCCTCAGTAACAAATTTTATTGAAAACATCCGAAGTATCCGCCCTTAGTTACGGCACAAGACGTCAAGCGCGATACGGCTGAAACTAAGGGCCCTCAAATCAGTCCAGACGCTGATATGTTCATGTCAATGAGTGTCCAAAAGGTGGTTTCACCCTTCAATTACCCTTCAATTTCTCTCCTGTGAAAGCTCACATCGTGGAACCGAAATAGTTTAGGTCCGAACTGATGAAACACAAACAGTCATTATTGAAGGAGCCCGAGACATTGCAACCAAAGTACAACATCGCCGGTATTTCCTAATAATCGCTATCTAAATAAGTTCAGAAGATTATCTGAGGTTGCTTGCAGCTGGCCACGATTGTCTCTGAATCCCTTCCCAATATGCCTGAACAAGATTTCCATTTTAGTATATATTACACAAATATTTGTGTGTAGGCATCAAAACAGCGAAACAAAATAAAACGTCAAAACTGAACACAACACAATTAGGAGCATTGAAAAAAATCAATAGATTTTTCGTTTCGTGATAGTGGGGGTTCATTACATATGTTGGATATGACGTTCTAAACAATGAGACCTCTCGTAAACTGTTTCACATTGGCGAAATTTCTTTGCCTAGGGTCACCTCGGCCTGGCCGAACACTTTGCATTTGTTTGACTGCTGCAACATTTAGTCATGGGACATCTTCCATACGGCCCCACCGATTTCCCCACGCGGCGCACGCCAGCCCTTGTTTTGCATGCCGTCAGTCTTTTCATACTCCTTTGCTCAATATACATTTATTGCGTTCATCAAATGCGGGGCTCTAGGCACCCTTTATGACATTTTGAATGCTCCCGCGAATAATTTCCAGGCACTCTGCTGTCAACTCCGACGCCAAGTCACTTCTGGCAAAATTCCTTAAAAGTGTGAATGGGACTTAGTGCACTGACTTATCGTGGTTGGCAAAATTTTTTCTATGCCAGCATTGCCTTCATTTGTTCACTGACTGGATAAATTCCGCAGTTTCAGGTAAATCAGCTCCACAATTCTTTGGGATTCTCCAGTTCTCCACTTTACAATATGAACGCGACTTCAAATGCTAGGAGAAAGGGCTGGAGTTAGTTGAAAAATCCGCCGTAGGGTTTTTCTCCATGTTTTAACAGGCCGTATAGTCCTCGTTTCTTTATATTTTGACAGCTCTAACGAGGAAAAGAGTTGAGCAACTACAATCTCATCAAAAACGGCCTCTTCACAGTCTTCGATTATCAGCTTCACCGGTGATTATACAGTTATGTCACAAAAGCCTAAGATTATGGGACTACTGCCGAACAGCAATTAACAACCACAGTTTGTAGGAGTCTTATAACAAGACCGAACAGGTATGAAACGTCCAACCATTTAGGTCACTTGAATCGTTGTGCCGTCTAGAACCTACTACTGCGTTTCATATTTATATTATTTCAGTTATGATGTGCCGTTTTTTTTGCCCTGACAACCGTATTGCCGTAGTGCTTCATTCACGCACCTGATGTGCTTGTTCAGCATACTTGGTTTCTTGCATCGAATACCACATCTATCGCACACGTATCTTCCTCGACCTCGTCCACGAACATACACATAGACCTGAACCAATGAGCAATTTGTAAAGCGTGATACCGTAGAGTGTAGTGTGTAAAATGTGGTGTTGAAACTAACACTCAAAAAATATGGGATGTGTTGATGAACCGTTTGCAGTATAAAAGAGCAGCAAACAGAGTAAATAAGCTATGTAGAACAGATTCTTTCGGCTCTCTGGTTTTGTGGGTGCTGAGATGATGGCGAGAAGGGTACAGAGTAGCCCCTTTGAGCGATTAAACCAGCTCGTAAAAAGAATAGAGGACGGAACGAGAACGAATGAGAGATCAGACTACTGGATTATTTAATTAGCAAAGCGCGACATTTATACAATGGACTTAACAGTAAGATGAATACAAACATTACTTTCAAGTCATCCGAGTGGAACAGCATAGAAAACTTAGTTGTTGTCTGAGTGTTTTGCTCCTCATTGACTATCCTCATCAGCCTTTGTCGCTCTGTCACACATGTCGGAAACTGCCGCATTCACCCATTATCAGTCATGCACCTCTGACTCATGCTCGGCCCATCTTGGTGCAAGATTCGCTGTGAACACTTCATCTTTCTCACTATTCCGTAGCCCACGGCTGCTGCTTGTACGGCCTCTTCTGATCTGCCCGAGAAACAGACTGCGACCCTTCATAGTAGAGTACCTCCATACTACAGAAAGACCGCGTGCCATTATTCAGTCGTGAGGAATTGGAATGTTGCAACCGAGTGGTTATTCTGTACACAGACTGTTCTCAAGTTGTTCATGGGCTTATTGTGTCACTTCCACCGGTTTCTACCGCCGAACTGTTCGACTGTGATACATGTTAAGGCGACTCGAAGTCTTTAGGGAGTTTGTGTCGTAAATCTGCATCGAAGTTGGACTATCTAAGTACCAGCAGCAACAATATCAGGATACAGTGATGTTTTTCGCAGGCGTTACATCGAAATCCATGATAGCTTTGGCCATTGTCCCACGTCTAACATTTAGCAGTTACAAGCTTTGCAGTCTTCTCACCCAGCTGGTGTCTTGCTCCAAGAATATTAGCAGGAATAAAAAATAAAACTATAAATATAAAAACTAAATATAAAATATAAAAAATAATAAAAAACATAAAAACTGATTCTAGCAGAACGCCTCCAGAATTCTTCCAGAAAAGTGGAAGGCTTCGCTCAAATAAAACGAGGAGGAAAGCAGATAAAAAGAAAACATTGTGGCTTCAGCTGAGTTGAACCCTCTTTCATCAACGCTCACATTATCCAGGGAGCGTTTAGACACCTAGCGCCTTCGTTTTCCAACGAAAGCGAATAAATGCTGTTGAAGCCAGTTTCCACGATCAACAGATTGCATAACGTTTGCCTCTGGACTCCGCCTTCTATTGTCTGGAGCAGCTGGAATCGCAAGGCGTAGGTTGAGCGAATAAGGTGACTGAACCCAGGCCTCAATTTGTTTATGTCCGAGCACTGCTCAATAATGCGGTTATCAGGCCTGGCTCTATTATGAGCAATGGTTACCTTCTTGTGCTCCTGTGAAATGAGTGCGCCCTCTACTAGGTCTGAACGTCCAGTATTCACTGGCCCTCAACTTAGTTTCACTTCTGAGCACTTTTAAGTAGAAGGCGAGGTCAGCAAATGCCGGAGAATAGGCTCCTTATTGTGAGAAGCTCCAATCTTTCTCTATAGCTGGGCAGAGAGCGTGGATAATCTGAATCCGAGGAACACCTGTACATCACTATTCTTGTGAAAACTTCTTGGACTTCCTCCAGTTTTGTCTGGGACTTCTTATCGATTGGACTCCAAATCTGGGAGCCGTACTCAGGATTGGAATAACATATGCTCTATAGGGTCTGACATAAATGGACGATTCATTGCACTTAACATTCTGGAATATGAGAAACAGTGTTGCGAAAGTCTTTTTGTCAATTACATCAACATGCTTATTGAATTTGAGGCCTTCACTGATGAAAATCACAAAATCCCGCATCCCGTCAAGGGTACAGAATAGGTTATCATGAAATTTACATTCTAAATAAAAAATGCCAATTATGGAACAAAGAGGTTTTGGTTAGGCTGACGGGTTTCCCGTTAGATCGCGCCCACTGCTCATGTGCAAGATGGGCTGGGTGTGTGCATGCCTGGCTTCGGACTGTACTTGCGAGTATAAGCTCCTCAAACTTTGATGTCGTCGGCGTAAATTTGCACTTTTATAGACAAGCGAGTTGTGAGTAATGTTGGCAACGTATATGCTAGGAACAAAAGAGGTGATAATGCACCTTGGGGGACGTCACGGGCACGTGTAGCACTTGAAGAAAGAGTTTTCAACTTTCACGCCCATTCTTCTATTGCTTAAGTACGAACGAATCCATGTCAGTAGTGTTTAGCTGATATCTAAAACAGAAAGTTTCGAGAGGAGCTTCTCATGATTGACCTTATCAAAGCTTTTCGACTGGTCAAAATAGAACACGACAACGAAATTCCCATTATTATTTGCAAGGTAAAAATCGTACACACAGTCATCAAGCTGCGTGGCTGTAGAGGCCCCGACAGTGAAACCGTGCTAATTAGCTGGTATAATGTGATGTTCGCCAAACCATTTCTCAGTCTTATTTCTTATGATCTCCCTCACTCAGACCAGTGTGGTTGTAATACTTATAGGCCTGAAGGTAGATAGCACAAAAGCATCTTTGGTCTCTGAAATAGCAGTTACTATAGCTTTAATCCACAAAAGCGGGACCTCGCCGAATAGCAGAGAAGCGATAATAATCATTGATAAGGGGTTTATGTAAAACAGGTGCACATCCTTTGTAAATGATACCAGTCGGATCACCCAGCTGACGCCGAGCTCTCCTCCTTCTCTCTGGCTCGGCTTCGCCGGGCTGGCCCGGCTTTGCCAGGCGCGCTCCATAACGGGGAACGGGTCTTTCACTGCGTTGCTCATACAGCTCTGTATTGGTACAATCATAACAGATAGAGCAACACTGCGGATCCTGCGTTCCATAGTAAACGCTTATACTTGCGGTCCGCGCCATAACGGCCATACAACACACAGACAGGGTACAGCATCCTTGTGTGAAACACATGTGAAACACATGAGGTACTTTGCTCTGAGGAGGGGGGTCGTATTTGGGGTGGAGTAAGACAAATTTATTTTGATGGTTGATTTTTGCTCCAAGAAAGGGGGGGGTTGTATTGATTTTTTGTTTTATATGCACTATATGCATTCTGTACGCCCGTGGGATATACGTTGCATAGTTATTGTGTCCCCCCCGCCCGTCAGCATTGACATTATATAAAGCAGGATAGTGAGATGTGGGATGAGTTCATTTTCTAGTGTTATCAGGAAAGTGATGGCTAAAGTTGGCCAAAGGAAAGCTTTTCAAATCTTGAGACGTTCGAATACTCGGCAATTAAGGGGTGTGAGGAGGTTACGCAGCTGTAATGTCATTCAATTTTTATCGATTGATAGATTTACCTGTACCCGTCATCTATTGTCTCATCACTAAATCTCTATGATTTGAGAGCGTGAACCGCTTGAACAGGCGACGACGACTGCCAACCTCCATTGATAGCCCATATTCAGTAGTTATCGTCGTTAGTCACCACACGGTTGATGTTTCCCAACTCACTCTCTATATCACTTGCTGAAACGCCAGCCTCGCTGATACTGTGACCTTGCGCTCAATGACGATGGACCTCACTATTTCTAAACGTCCCTTATTCGAATTGCTTATCACACACATCATATCGTTGACTTCACCAGTAAATGATTTTTGCCGCTCATCCTGCATCATATCTCGAAAATCAAGAGCGGACTGCTCGCTGTGACCTGGTATCACATCTAAGATCGAGAGGAAGGTCTGATGCTGTCACTTGGTTATGTATAGTGACTCGTTCTAAAGCCCCTTTATCGAATCTTATCAAAGCGATATATGGACCTATTACAACTTCCTGTCACCTACCAATAGTTTCCCGTCACACCCCGTACATCACTTCTGGAAAATCAATTGTCTCACTGCTACTGGGACAGGCGCTATGACTTTCGTGACACACATACAGACGCACACACAAACATACACACTAACAGACATACTTAGCGGATTATATAGAGTAGGATGAGGTATACCATCAAACGCTGCTGACGATGAGCGCTCTTCAGGGTTCTTAGAACCACTTCCGGATAAATGGCAAAATCAGGTTTAGAAACACCCCATTCCTGTAAGTCAAGGTATCTCGTTCACGACTGCCGAACGTTTCCTAACTAGTTGTGTAAACTGCGAAGAAATTTGCTAAAGCTTCAGCATTCTCACAATCACTTAGGTTGACCACCCTTCTCACGTTGCAAGTGGGAGGGGGTGATTTAGGGAAAGCCTTTAATTTTATTAATCAGCGAGGATATGGCCCTATTGTTGCGCGACAATGCCGTACATTTTTCTCTCTTATATAGGAACCTTCTTAAATGACGGTCTTATTCGGAACATATCTTCTGCCCTCTGGTTTTGGCAAAGGATCACGAAGCTCACCGAACATGCGAACTTTCTAGGAAATAAGATTAGAAATTTGTGTGGGATAAGGCTGAACGTGGTGTTAAAGAGCGAAACGGGTTGCGAGTCCAGAGTAAATTACTCTGCAGAACCTTTCGTACAAGTCATCACTGGGAAGGAAACCTTCAAGAATACCCCACCAATCAATAGCTCATCAATACTCACAAGGGAACCCCAACACGTCGATCCTGCCATTTGCAATGAGATGTATATATGTGGACGCGTCTTGAGCCACTGAATTCAAATCTGCCCTCGGAATTTACGGAACGGTCCTCTGAAGGGAGTTATGGACCATTTATTCTCTGCTCTGTTCGCACAAGTTGGGAGCGGCAAGCACGTGCGGGAAGCGACCGATGGCGTAGTGGATAAGCGCACTACTTCAGAGAGAGGATTTCACATGATGGAATGCTTGACTCTCGAAAATTCTTGCTTTTGTTCGAAACACTTCATATGATTTTCCCCAAAACCCTTCTGTTTGAAAAATTTACCCAGTTCTTTGTTTATTTGACTATCGGAGGCGACCAATTCTCAACTTCTGGTTCTGGTTTTCCATTATACAGCATCGTAAATCACAGTGTTCAATGAAAAGCCCACCTTTCCCTTACAAACCACGATATCGCCGAAAGCAAAAGAACCCTCCGTAGCAGCTTCAACTTGTCGCATGCTCGTCGTCTGGCCTCCATAGGGGACCTTCCTCATCTTCTTCCATAGAAGCCTCCTCGTCAGAGCCGATCATTAAGTTGTCTTGTTCGAGGTCTCGCAAAATGGACCCAAAGCTGTCCATTACTTCCCGCTCCTTCCGAGGTGGTACGCGTGTTATTCCACAGGGACAGTCCCTCAACAGATACGCCAGGACCAGCTTTGGGCAAAACATCTCGATGGAACAAGGAAGGAAACGCTGTTTCCCTGTGCGGAGTGCCATGCATGTGGACAGAATTTCGATCAGAATTTAAAATCAAACTTTAGTACTGCTTTCCCTCTGGACCACCAGAGAGCTATAACTGCACCGTGTGTAGAGAGCACTTCTCCATTCGCTCTGCTGATTGCGAGGACTTGTTTGTTTCTTTCTTTTTCGTGGAGGTATACTACATGTACTCTCGAACCTCAAGATCCTCATTTCTTGATGCAAGCGCTAGAAATGGATCCCCCACAAATCCTATCCGCAGCCTCAACTTGACGTGGGGGTGGACGGTTTGGACTATTCCAACACCGTACCAATGCGGAGGGTGCCACGTCAGAGCCCGGCGAGCTACGCGTGGTTAAATTTCTTCTCGCCAAAAACAGTAATAATCATGGGCCTCATTCCCCTGAACCTGACACCGACAGGGCGACGTCGGCTGGGACCGCTAGGGCGAGGCTGCGAGAATCACAGGGCCAACGGAGATTTAAGTCGCCCACGACAGGATGACGATCTGTACTTTCAACACGCGGACGCTTGCATCGGAAGCTCACATCGAAGATCTGATCCAACTGTTCCTCGGAACATGCGACAGCAGAGGCGTTGGCGGTGTGGGCGTCCTCGTCAACACGCAGCTAGCCATGAACATCGATTCGTACGAAAATCTGACGACCCGAATCGGACGTTTGCGATTGAGAAGATATGGTTCAACTCCGGCTTTGACAATCTTCGTCGCCTACGCACCAACAAGCTACGACGAGGATGAGCTCGAAGCGTTCTATATGGAATTGAAAAAGTTCTACAAGGAAGACCATACCTTGTCAAGGTAATGGTCAGTGATTTCAACCTAAAATCGGACCAAGAAGTAGGGCTTAAAAACTTCACATCGGAACTCACGGAACGGAGTGGAATGCGGCGTGAAAGGCTGTCTGAGTTTATCATGTCGACCCATACCATCCATGGTAACTCGCAGTTCCAGAAGCCCTACTCTCTACGCTGGACATGGGAGTCTCCTGGTGGACAATTCCATAATGAGATCGACCACATCATCTGCAACCGAAGGTTTTGCCTGACCGATGTCGCTGTTGTCCCTAAGTTCTACACGGGATCCGACCATCGCCTCCTTCGCGCAAGATTCCGCTTTTCGATGCGAGGAGAGAGAGCCGCAAAGTAAAAGAAGCGAAGCCCAGAGACCTTCATCGTGGGATCACTTCACTTCTCTCACTGGGCTCTGGGAGGA
>MU966573.1:225880-245312 GCA_036418165.1 Cooperia oncophora
CAAGATGCCGCTATGTCTCACGTTTATCGACTTGAAGAAAGCCTTCGACTCCGTTGAGACAGAAGCGGTTATCGAAGCCCTGGGCAACCAGGGTATTCCTACTCAGTACATCAGGATTCTTCGTGAGCTCTACAGCAACTTCACGACCAAGATTTCACCATTCTACAAGGAGATCATCATTGATGTGAAGAGAGGGTCCGACAGGGCGACACCATCTCGCCCAAGCTCTTCAGCGCCTCTCTCGAGAACGTCATGCGTCAACTGGAATGGGAAGACATGGGAGTGAAGATCGACGGTCGGCAACTACACCATCTCCGCTTTGCTGACGACATCGTTTTGATAACGCCAAACATCGAGCAAGCGGAACGAATGCTGGCTGAATTCGACTGCGCGTGTGGAAGAATCGGTCTACGGCTGAACCTAACGAAGACGATGTTCATGAGAAACGGATTGGTATCTGATGCCCCATTCACGCTCAACGGAACGACCATCTCTGAATGCTCTAGCTATGTGTACCTAGGTCGTGAAATCAATATGATGAATGACCTAGCTCCAGAGCTGAGCAGGAGGAAGCGAGCGGCTTGGGGAGCCTTCAAGAACATCGAGGGAGTAGCGAAGAAGACGAAGAACACCAAGCTCCGTGCCCACCTCTTCGATTCCGCGGTCCTTCCTGCCTTGACGTACGCCTCAGAGACTTGGACTCTACGAAAGCAGGATGAGCATGCGGTCGGCGTTATTCAACGCGCCATCGAAAGGGCGATGCTCGGAGTTTCCCGCTACACGCAAGTGAGAGAGGGAATCCGGAGCTCCGCACTCCGCCGACGATCGAAGATCAGAGACGCCGCCGCATTTGCCAAGGTTTCGAAGATCAGGTGGGCCGGGCACGTCATGCGTTTCGAGGACGACCGCTGGACCAGAGCGATCACCGACTGGATTCCACGGGATGTCAAGCGAACGCCTGGACGACCGCGATGGTCAGACTTCTTCGTGAAAGCTCTGAACGAATGGTATGAAGTTCATCGTGTCCCTCGAGCTGAGAGAGTTCATTGGGCAACTCTTGCACGTTGCAGGGACGAATGGAGACGTTACTGGCGCCCGCTCGAGGAACTCGATGATCAACGGGAGCACAGGTGCTCGCAAGAACCAGTCCAAAGCTAGGCATGCACTCACCCAGCCCATCTTGCACATGAGCAGTGGGCGCGATCCAACGGGAAACCCGTCGGCCTAACCGGAACCTCACTGTTCCATAATCGGCATTTTGGAATTAGAATGTAAATTTCATGATAACCTATTCTGTACCCTTGACGGGATGCGGGATTTTGTGATTTTCATCAGTGAAGGCCTCAAATTCAATAAGCATGTTGATGTAATTGACAAAAAGACTTTCGCAAATGTTTCTCATATTCAAGAATGTTAAGTGCAATGAATCGTCTATTTATGTCAGACTCTACAGGGGGGGGGCAAAAAAAGTCATTTTGCCTCCATGACTTTCAAGGCGCTATAAGTTACACTTTATTAAATTTTTATCGGACATTTTTACTACCATATTAAAGAGCACATTAAATACTATAACGATACTCCGCCACAGCCTTCTGGAGGAGCGCCATCGAGAGATTCTGGCACGCGACCGCGATGTGGTGCCTGAGATCAGCGGGGTAGTCGATTTCTCCGCCACCGTAGACCACCCTATTGAACTCCGCCCGAACTAGGTAATTGAGTGGGTTCAGGTCAGGGGACATACTTCAATATTACATCTTCATCAGGTACGAAACGCCCTTCCATTCGAAGTAGGCGGGAGTTTTTCCAAAACCCTTCGATTCCATGTGGTGGCACCCAAACCTGTAGCAGCACAAGGTCTCCAAGAAGGTACGGGCGACCACATGTAGGGAGGATATCCTTCTCGAGTTACTTGATGTAACCGCCAGCGCTCACCTTCAGTCGGGGTCTACAAAGAAAATATCGGTCTTCCCATTCCAGGTACGGCCGGTCCACACCATCAACCCGCGCCTTGGTGAATGGGGTGAAGATGATGTCCTGGACCGTAGCGACGTTGCCGGAGCTGCTCGATGTTTGGGGTCTTGCAGATCAAGAGTACTGGTCTCCAGGTAGCTATCCATGGGTGATTCCATTCAAGAAGTTCCGCAGCTGTTTGGAGGCCACGTGAATTCCAAAGGCGTTCTCCACTCAGGCCGCGACTGGAGATGACTTCATATTTTGGTGTACATGAAGGTGAATGGCGGCAGCCGGCTCCTGCTTATAGAGGAAGATCTTGGGTATCTTCCGCCCTGGTACTCATATCCACTTCCTCTGTCTGGGCTGCGAAAACTTCGCTCATATGTGACTCGGCCGGAATGACTTTTTTTGCCCCCCCCCCCCTGTATAGAGCATATGTTATTCCAATCCTGAGTACGGCTCCCAGATCTGGAGTCCATTCGATAAGAAGTCCCAGACAAAACTGGAGGAAGTCCAAGACGTTTTCACAAGAATAGTGATGTACAGGTGTTCCTCAGATTCAGATTATCCACGCTCTGCCCAGCTATAGAGAAAGATTGGAGCTTCTCACAATAAGGAGCCTATTCTCCTACGGGCATTTGCTGACCTCGCCTTCTGCTTAAAAGTGCTCAGAAGTGAAACTAAGTTGAGGGCCAGTAAATGCTGGACGTTCAGACCTAGTAGAGGGCGGACTCATTTCACGGGAGCACAAGAAGGTCACCATTGCTCATAATCAGTCATCAGTCAATCATAATCATAATCAGCAGAAAAAATGGCCTTATCTCCACAACAGGCACGCGAAGACTGTCTGGTCACCAATGCGTTAACACAAGGCAAACAAGAAGTTCCTTTATGGTTCTTGTGTCTCCGGTAAAAAAAACATGCGTGCGTGTTTTTAGGTGGCGCGAGTACTCTTTGGGTGTTTTTTGCAGAAAATGCTCTTAATAGGACAGAAGGACACTGTTACGCTAAAAGCAGTACCAGAAAAATAGTGACTAATGGAGTAACTGTCAAGGATGGCGTCAGATAGTTACAGCTGTATCAGTCTCACCTTTCCGTGAATTTCTCAAGAAAACTCCAGCAACCTTCCCACTTTTCTCTGTAAGCAACTCTAATCATCCTAACGTTGGAAATTGCAGTACGTTGCGAAGCGGCGCTGTAGCGCGACGCTGTAGCGCGACGCTGTAGCGCGACGCTGTAGCGCGACGCTGTAGCGCGACGCTGTAGCGCGACGCTGTAGCGCGACGCTGTAGCGCGACGCTGTAGCGCTACAAGTATGAACGCTGCCTAAGCCTCGCCCCAGCACCTCCGCCCACTTCTTAGCGGCGTAGTTTCCCGAAATGTGTCACGAATACTGCTCCTGTGACTTTTTTTGCACATCTGCTATTTCGCAGATACACGCAGATGCGGGACTCACAAAAGCTTCTCACTTCTCACCTTCGTCTCCCTTCGGCAGACTCGCCTGTGGGGTCGCCTCAGATAATTTGCTGCTCGCTGACTCATAACCTCTGGTCGATAGACACCGCTAAGCGAAATACAGTCACCCTCAACTACAAGGTAGAACTGAAATACACATGCATGCAACGTGAAATACAGCTGTTCAAATGTGTGAGAAATGCATGTTGAGAGGATACGTGTAAAATACTTAGTTTTGTTAGCGTACAACGCACCCCACAACCTCCCAACCTTAAAAATTTTATGGTTGGGCGTCGCTCTGATAATGAGTGCTGCTCGCCTACAGACAGTTTATTTGTTCAGTATGACCTTTTGTACTTTCGACTGTTCTTGGTCTCTTACCTTACACCTAATAAAAAATGTAGCCCCTAATGAGTGTTTGGGCGAGCTGATTACCAAAAGCCTCTATCATTTCTTATATATGCATCCCGCTCCAGTAAAGCACAAGTGAACGACATCGTCGCGACAGCATTAGCTTTTCCACGTTCCCAACAACTCCTCACTTTTTCCTGATATCCCGAGCAGCACATCATCATCTCCTTTTCCTTTGTCTACGTGTTTTATTCCATCTGATAACTTTCCAAGCGAACCCCTTCCTTTAACCCAGACTCAGCGCTTGTTTAGGCGCTTCATACTACTGGTACCTAACTGGGAAAAGGAACCCATGTCGAGGGGGTTAATGTCTAGGAATTTACACTCCAAATGCCTTTCTTAACGCTGATCACAAATCTACTCCCAAAATGTTCCAAGCATTTCTCCGACTGGTGTTAAGAAGGCTTTGTCTCCCGCATTGTTCTTCATTCAGCCGCAACGCTGGAAGCGCACTTACTAGGGAAGGTCAACAGGTCGCCATGGCCATTCAAGATGAGATGCATATCGACGTGTACGTCTCGGGACGCTGAACTCAAATCTGCTTCCAAAATTTGCCGAACGATTCTCTATGAGGAGTTAGGGGGGGGGGTGGTTCTAGCATAGCACTCGCCGATCCTCCTTTGCGTAGCTCAAGTTAAGTTCGAGTACAGATAGTCAAGCGGTCGATGGTGTAGTGGATAGGTAAGTTGCTTCATAGATGGGAGGTCATGGGTTCGATTCCTTGACAGGTTCGGATTTTTGCATTTTTTCGGAACATCTTCTGCGAGTTCAGAAATACTTTTATCCGTTATTTTGTCAAGCTTGCTCTTACTTGCAGCAGGAAAAGACTTAAGTGCCGGCAATTGTGCTTCGCTTTCAAGACTTTTAGGCAGTGTTTACCCTTTACTGCCCAAATCACCCGAAATCAGGCCAGTTTTTGACCGACTTTTTTCTTCGTAAGCAGAATTGGCTGAAAAGTTGCCTACTAGGGTAGTCTGCCCTTCTGAACATGATTATCACATCCGCTCGGCACGAAACATCCGTGCCACAGGCGCCAGCGCCAAAATACCCTAAATCACCAAGTTCGCTGAAAACTTGTCAACTGGGGTAGTTTGACCCCCTAAACACGAATATCACATCCGTACAGTCTGAAACCGCCTGACGCATACGCCACAAGCGACCCATCACATGCTTGTTCCGACAAGGCACGTGTAGCACTGACTCCAGTCGCTTTCGTAAGGGGCTTTCATAAGGCGTAAGGGGCAAACTGGCCGAAGTAACGCACCACTCTTCCTGGTTGCCTGTCATAGAAATCCTTCCCTTTGCTGAGGTTCAGCCTGCAGAGAAAGGGCCCCATCTCAGGGGAGGGGTGCAGACGCAGGTTGCGCAATCACATTACCCCTTTTTCTCTATCCCAAACATTCTCAACGCCCCACACAGATGTGATGTTCGTGTTTAGGAGGTCAAACTGCTCCAGTTGAAAAGTTTAGTGATTTTGGTGATTCGAGTATTTTGGCGCCGGCGCCAGGCATTTCCGGGCTCAGCTAATGGGATATTTGTGTCCAGGAGGTCAAACTACCCCAGTTGACAAGTTTTCAGCGAACTTGGTGATTTAGGGTATTTTGGCGCTGGCGCCTGTGGCACGGGTGCTAGGAGGTTTCGTGCCGAGCGGATGTGATAATCATGTTCAGAAGGGCAGACTACCCTAGTAGGCAACTTTCAGCCAATTCTGCTTACGAAGAAAAAAGTCGGTCAAAAACTGGCCTGATTTCGGGTGATTTGGGCAGTAAAGGGTAAACACTGCCTAAAAGTCTTGAAAGCGAAGCACAATTGCCGGCACTTAAGTCTTTTCCTGCTGCAAGTAAGAGCAAGCTTGACAAAATAACGGATAAAAGTATTTTCTGAACTCGCAGAAGATGTTCCGAAAAAATGCAAAAATCCGAACCTGTCAAGGAATCGAACCCATGACCTCCCATCTATGAAGCAACTTACCTATCCACTACACCATCGACCACTTGAGACTGTCTGTACTCGAACTTAACTTGAGCTACGCAAAGGAGGATCGGCGAGTGCTATGCTAGAACCACCCCCCCCCTAACTCCTCATAGAGAATCGTTCGGCAAATTTTGGAAGCAGATTTGAGTTCAGCGTCCCGAGACGTACACGTCGATATGCATCTCATCTTGAATGGCCATGGCGACTTGTTGACCTTCCCTGGTGGCTTTGTCGAGTGGGCAAATTCAGCCGTGGCGTCATGGAGTAACGGTAGCATATCTGCCTCATAGGTAACATGTCGCACGATCGGTTTACATGCATTTTTGCTTTTTCAAAGACGTTCCCAGAAAAGCTTCAACTTCGCTGGGTCATCAATACTTGCCAATACATCCCCGCAAACATTTGTGAGCAGTTGTCAACGGTTCGACCGCTTGCGGTCCCAAAGAACGTGCGCATATCGGGCTAAAGCACTCCACAAACTTTTTCGCGCCAAACGAGTGCCATATTCGTGTTTAGGACTCAACTCACCCTTAGGGAAAGTTAACCAAACTCAGAATTTTGATCCCTTGCAAGTTTTATTTGAATTTTGCGGAGGTTTCATTCAGACGTGCTTTTCATATATTGTTGTGTACTATTTGTACCTCTTTTCAATAATGCTGCATGCTATACCATTTCCACTCTGAATCGGACACTTTTCAAATCAAATCGGACACTTTTCAAATCAAATCGGACACATCCCCTTACAATGGGCTGGGCGGTTGATAACTAGACCATACAAGAAAATGTTGCAATCGCCGTCCCCACATCCCTGCCCACTTCTCAGCGCGGTCACGGTTTCCAAAATGTTTTATGGATGCTGCTTCTTCCACCTTTTTACTTTGCTAGTTGCACACACACTTCAACTGAAAAGGATTGGTACCGACAGAGATGCTGACTCCGCCCACTTTCCAATGAAGTTGCCGTGAGTTTTGAATCTCTATAACTTCTTTCGACGTCATTGCATCCAGATTCACTCTTCAGAAACGAATATACTAATAACCATGCATTTATACACTAGCACACTGAGATCCGCCCCCTGGCTACCCCCACTTTTATGTTTTTCGCGGAATTTTGGTTTTTCACCCGAATTTCCGCCTTTTTAGGCTATAACAGGTGGCTCCGCGCTCTAGTAAAATTTGCGCCCAGTTTTACTTACTTCATTCTTTTCTTTGCATTGGATGATATCCACTACTGGGAGATGCGAAAAAGCGATTTGTGAGCCAGGGGTTGCACAGAGACCGCAGGGCGGTGTGACTGTCAGGGAGCGATTTTGTTCATGGTGTTCTTGAGGACTCTTCTTGTTTTTCCTTGAGGAATTACATATTAGCTACTGTCATAATCAAACAGCAACTCTCCAAGACACTTCCTGCGATCAAGTGGTCCTCAAAATGACTCCGTGCCTTTTGAACTGTTATACGCGTTCACAGAGAACACACCACTTTCGTCCCTCAAAACGGCGAGATAAAGAAGTTAGAGACACGTGAGCGTGGCAACGCGTGCGACATCATACTGTAGCTGTACGAGACAACGGCTCACAAGCTTCTATTCCTACAACACCCGCGCGGCACGTGTCGCGCGGCGCTTCTGGCACTTTGCCATCTTCGGTGATCCGCGCTTTCCATAGCGATTAAGCGCAAACCTCGCACCGTTGGACATAAATTGAAGACGACTTAGGCTGTTTTAGGGTTCCATAGTCTTTGCAAGCGCGATTCCAATTAGGAGGATGTGAACAAAAGAGCAGCAAGCCTCTTCTTGAGTTTCATACTGCAAGCGATCTAAAGGAAGTGAAGTGAAGAGCAGTTAGTGTGTTTTTCAGAGTCACCTAATGATCTCTAGATGGGGGCACTATAGCTACTACCCCAATCTTTCGACATCAGACCAGTTCCACTATGGAAACTCCACTTTTTGAAAAGAGGGTAAAAATTTTGCTTTCAAACCTTCAACCTACCGCATCGCTATAGCATCATGTATACCGCATCGCTTGGCCAGGAATTGCCTGGCGCTCACGCCACGGTCCCACGGCTCAAGCTTTGCGCTCCAATCGCTATGGAGAGCGCGTCCTTCACGTCCGACATACTCGTCCAAGACGCCGCCCACTGCTGAGGGGAGGTCTGTGTTTAGGGTGTTCCCGAGGTTTTTTCGCTTCTTTTTCTACTGAGGAGCTACTTATGGGCCACTGGTTCATGACTGAGCACCAACTACCCGTAACACTTGATCGCGGGAATTGTCTTTAAGTGAGGCGACCCTACAGGCGACTTTGAGAGGGACCCGATGAGTGAGAAGTGAGAATCTTTTAGGAATATTACACACCCATGTACAGGGGGGCCAAAAAAAGTCACTTTCCTTCATTGACTTTCGAGGCGCTATAAGTTACACTTTATAAACTCTGATCGGACATTTCTACCACCATATTAAAGAGCATATTAAATACTATCACTCCGCCACAGCCTTCTGGACGAGCGCCATCGAGAGATTCTGGCACGCGACCGCGATGTGGTGCCTGAGATCAGCGAGATAGTCGATTTCTCCGCCACCGTAGACCACCCTATTGAACTCCGCCCGAACCGGGTAATTGAGGGGATTCAGGTCAGGTGACCTACTTGGATATTCCATCTTCTTTAGGTACTCAGCCCCCTTCCATTCCAAGTAGGCGAGAGTTTCTCCAATGCCCTTCGATTCCACCAACGTGGTGGCACCCAATGCTGTAGCAGTACAAAGTTTCCAAGAAGGTACGGGCGACGACATGTGAGGAGGATATTCTTCACGAGTTGCTCAATGTAACCAGCGCTCACCTTCAGTCCGGGGTCCACGAAGAAAATATTGGTCTTTCCATTCCAGGTACGTCCGGTCCATACCATCAACCCGCGCCTTGGCGACTGTGGTGAAGATGATGTCCTAGACCGTAGCGACGTTGTCGGAGCTGCTCGATGTTGGAGGTCATCCAGATCGAGAGTACTGGTCTCCAGGTAGCTATCCATGGGTGACTCCATACTAGAAGTTTCGCAGCTGGAGGTGACATGAATTCCAAAGGTCTTCTCCAGTCAGGCTGCGACTGGAGATGACTTCATATTTTGGTGTACATGAAGGTGATGGGCGAGAGCCAGCTCCTGCTTATCGAGGAACATCTTGGGTATCTTCCGCCCTGGTACTCGTATCCACGTCTTCTCTCTGGGCTGCGAAAACTTTGCTGATATGTGACTCGGTCGAAGTGACTTTTTTTGCCCCCCTGTACACCAACTCTCAAGGATTACTATACCGACACAGGCACGACTCTGTCCACCTTTCAAAGAAGTCATTGGAAACTTTGCATTTTTATAACTTTTTTTGCGTCGTTCTTTTCACATTCACTCATCACAACCTAGGTTCACCACAGATATGCATCAATGCACTGTTACACCGAGCCCCGCCCCGTAGATTACGCCCGCTTTTGCGCCTGTCGACGGCATTTCGATTTTTGTTTCAAGATTTTCGCGTTTTTAGGCTGCAACAGGTGGTCCCGCCTATTATTAGAGGCCCCGCCCACTTCATAGACTCCGCCCATTTCGGAAGATCATCCAGATCAGGAAGCTAGAGCCCAGTCTGGTAGGTTATGGTTTCTCGCGTCACCCGGGACCAAAACCAGAGTAGGTTGTTCTCAGCAACGAACGAGACTGTAAACTGTCAGATCGGACCCTATCTTCCTGATCCAGAAAATATTTCAAGGCGGGCGGAGCTTCTAAGGAGTGGATGAGGCTTCCAATGGTGGGGGGAGGTACCCGTTGCAGCCCAAAATCTTGAACCAAATTCTAAAATTCAGCCGAAAGCCGCAAGAGTGGGCATGGATCACGTGGTGGGGTTTAGTGTGCCAGTGTATATTTGCATATCCATTAGTACATTCATACTGAAAAGAGGTAACGTGAAAAGAGCAACGTCGAAAAGAGTAACAAAAATCCAAAACTTCTTCATTCAAAAGTGAGCGGAGCGCACATGTGTAGGAATCCTACTCAGCTAACGCGTATGTGCGAAATAGCAGAAGTGCAAAAAGCCACAGGAACAGAATTTGTAACAATTCTTTTTTGAAAACCATGACCGCGTCAAAAATGGGCGGAGGTGTTGGTGCAGAGCTCAGCAGTATCTAGTGTGTTTAGTTAACCAACTGCTCAGTCAGAGAGGTATGCTCAATTTGATACGAAAAGTGTCCGTTTCGGTTTGAATAGTGTCCGACCTTGAATGAAAATGGTATATCATGTCGCTTACGACTGAGTCGCTATGTATGCCGATGCCACAACTTGCACATGCGTAAAACCGCAGAAAGCCATTAGTTCGAATAGTTGCTGCCTTTGTAATGAGCCTGAAGACTCGATTTCAGGTGCGAGTCCGAACCACTATGTATCCTGCTAAGTGCTGAACCATTTCAAAAAGAGAATTCTGAGTGAAGGAAAAGGTAACGAGGAGGAAATCAAGAAGAAGAAAATAAACTGGAGACACACCACAGGAAAAAATAAGATTGTATTGACAGCGGAGACTCAACCTTGCTCTCGACTCAGGTGCTTTTGCCGTAGAATTGGAGCGTGCTATCCAGTTAGCGAAAAATTTCGAAATTACCTCTTCTTTGACGGCCGAATTTTCCTGCAGAGCATTCGGAAGAGGAAAGACAAATATGCTAAGTACTAAGTTACAATTAGCGCGTGACACATCTCTCATCTGTACACAAGGCAAACGCTCGTTATCTAAGAGTATCATATCTGTTGCTTGAAATACCGATATCCGTTATGTGGCCGTGGTAACATGCCATCGTGGTAACATCTCTCGTCTGAGCATGATCAAATGCACAGATGAGATACCTGGAATTACCGCGTATTTTAAGATAAGAATGAACGGAATGCGCGTTGAAGCAGCGCTAGCGTGAGCCGGCGATCTCTTTATCGAGGGAACACGTCTGCAACGGCTTCCCGTTGCAGACGTGTTCCCCGTTTCACCCATATCCCCTTGCTCACTTTCATTCACGTTTCCCTGGCCTGCATTCTGCTGCAAAACGAAAACATGGGATTTTTGACTTTCGCTCCGCGTACCTAGGCGCATGCTGCGCGCTCAGCATATGTGTTTCAGTACGTAGTATGGATTATCCACTCTGAGAAACTCTCCCTTGTGGGAGCGTTGCGCGAATTGGGTTTCACATGCCAATTTTCATTCTTTCAACAACCATACCTTCTTTCATACGCATAGAAAAAGTCTCACTAAGGAAGGGACCCTCAATGGGCTTATCGCACCATATAATTAGCTAACAGGTAGGATCCTTTTTCGTATGAGTCGCAACTGTAGGGATAAGGCCATTTTGCGGTTCAGGTGCGACAACGGCAGTCAGGCGGCCATTAGCTATATAAACGACACATATCAGTGTTAGTGGCTCCACCCATTCGGACTGATAAGGTCCACTTGCTACTGCGGAAATAAATCAGTGTACTCAGTAAAGGTGCCTCAACGTGAGTAGTCAAGAAAACTATTCACTAGAATTAAGGACTATTAGACATTTATGATGTCCTTCCTATAGCCAGTGGGTACTTAAACACTGCATACTGTCCTGCAACATTTTAATTTCGGAACAACCTCCCTTCATTAAACGACAACTCAAATCCGCGAGATCTCTAGCATCAATAGATAAGACAAGTTCTCACCTTTTGCACGGCTTCCCGATTCCATTCTCCTAGAACAACGGCAACTACGACGAAAAGAATAGGTAGACCTCATTTTTGAGCAGAGGCTGATTTTCAAAATTTCTGCTCTCCAAAACGTGCAGTAGGGACCAAGGTGAGTGGTATTTAAAAGGCACCAAGTTCGATGAATGAGCTCAGCACGGTCGCATTCCCTAGTCGAGATCTATAATCTTTCGACGTGGCCTCATCGCCTCATGCGTTCTTCGCATTGCCGAGGAAAAAGAAGAAACCGAGTGTATCATGAAATCAAGCGTAACGTCATCCATGTTTTGAAGTCATCAGACTGTGGTTGTCACTGCCGTCCGATACGCGATTGGGCTACCAGTTAACATTTTAAACAAAGTTCAGCAAAAAAAAATCGTTTCCAAGGTGTCAAAGGACCGACCATCTCGTTGGCAATGACAAGCGAACTCTCTCAACTCCACGACCCTATAGGTCACCGGCGAGATAAACTGTTACCAATTTTGCATCCGCATGTCCAGTACATTTTTGGAGAGCGTTAAGGTGACACAGGGCACGTGGACGAACAATGCACCTCTTTCACACTATCGTCTACGCTGTCATCGGACTACTTGCTACTCGCTTTTTTCCAGGTGTAGATGATGTGCGCGATAAATCCTTTACTTGTTTGTTGATTTTTATCATTGTTTGTTATATGAGTGGGAGCTAACCAACAGGTGATGATTTTGAGATCGCTCAGTCTCAAGATTGTGCCAAACCGAAAGAACATATTCGCGAAGCCCCAAACAAAATTGGTTGAGCTGAACCAGACACCAGCACGACCTAAAGTCAACAACTATTCGCCGCTTTGAATGGGTATCAGCTGAGTCGCACACCAACTCGCTGTCCCTTGATCATGACTGCAGGAGAGCTAAGGCAGGAAAAGCGGGCGCTGGCAATGATTCCAGCAAAAAGTGCTCCACCGGATTGACTTTTTCGTAGGACGCGTAATCCACTCGAAAGTCGATGCGCCCACTCTCCTGTTCACCCTTCGCAAACTACGAATGCATCCTTGTTCAAATGATGAAGGTCGACGTCTACCATTTCCTGCGGTATGCATCAAATTTTTCGCTTTTGATCTAACTTGCAGAAACTGCGTGCATGACCTTTACAACTAGTCACGAGGGCTTACAACTTTACAAGCCTGTTGTTGTACCGAATGTATCACTGGCATTTGTACTAAGCATCGGTTTTCAGTGAAGAAGGCTTCATTAGCCATGGCAAGAGCCAGTGATGGTGAATGCATCTTTGATTGATGCCTTCCAGGTTCTCGTCACCAGCAAGCGGCCTGCTCCTGGAAGCAATGGTGAAGGAGGACATGAGCATTGAAAATCCACTCGATTCATGCTTCTTTGCTGAAATCTCGCAAGGTTGGTAGGCCACTTTGCTGGCTGACGTACGTTTCGGCGGGGACTCCTTTTTCAAGAATTTTAAACAACCCTGCGATTGCATATTATACGTAGAGGCGTTCAATAACGAAAATAGTCACCACGTGAATTTCCAGGATAGGAAAAAGCAAAGAAACATGACAAGCACCAAAGGGAGCCCTCCCCTCCGGCAGCCTCACTGAGCGAGTTGTCTTGACCTGCTCGTTTTAGCCAGCGAAGCCCTATGCGACCTCTACGTCTGCCCAAGGAAGGAGGATTATGGATTGCTCTTGCGCGAGGACTGTCTTGAAGGGATCCCACCCAAGAAAGTTCCGTAATCCACTCCAATCTTCAAGACCACTACAAAGCTGGCTACTGAATCCAAATCGGATCGTTGTTCATTTTTGGCTAGATGATCCGAATCCAAGATGCAGATGCCGAGCAGGGTACAGCATCGTGATGTGTGATGGTGGTGCAAGTACGACCCCCCCCCATCTTCAAACGATCTGCTTGCTCGCCGGCCGAGGGAGGCTCCTGACACCGCCCGCCGAGGGAGGCTTCTCGGTCAGCAGGTAAACTGAGGCCCTCAGGACATCAAATAAAGACAATAAGTGAAGTCACAACCCCTAGGTGTTGTACAAGACATATCCGGCCATCTCAATTTCGGTAGGTGAAAATGTAAACTATTACATGAATAAACTACATAATTATGTTATAAACACCTAAATAATACAAAATAAAGTAGTTACATACAAATATTGTAAAAATTAATACCAGATTACCTGTATTACTGTGAAAAGCTGGGACGTCGACCATACTCCGCGCATAAACCTCTCAAGGAAGGAAAGTAGCCCCTGGACGTGGCCCGCGCTGCGATCCGAGCGTAAAATAGCGATGAGGCGTCGACTGCTGACGAGAGGGAATCGCGTTGCGTCCTCCAGCTTCATCATTTATGCTGGTGGTCGCACGTAAGTGAAGACGAGCCGTATAAGTTAGACGAGTAAAAAACATGTAAAAAAAAAGCTACCCGTGGCGAAGCCGCGCTCGTCAGAAGGAGGCAGGCCGGCGTCAGCCGGCGAGCCGACTGGTAAAGGATGTTGTTTTGTTAGCTGCACCTATGTATACTCAACTCAGATACATACCAATTTTGTAGGATACGAGCGAAACATTTCTGAGCAAGCAACGACTGTGTTTTTTTCCTGCATGCCCAGCCTTCCCGATTGATCTTCGAGAATTTTTGCTCAGTAGTATTATAACATAGATGTTAAAGTTACAAAATATTGGACGAGATGAATCCAGCTGAAATTGTCGACAACTGAACGATAGAAGATTGAAAATGCATTTTTTTCCGTAGGAAGCATTTGCCACGTTCAGGGCGAAAGTGCGGCCCATACAGAGGAGGGGCCGATACCTCAAAAGTAAGCAGATAGATTTTGCGGTAAGAACAAGTAGTTCTCAACAGCAGAACTACTGTGTTAATCGAAAGGTCCTGCTACACTCCGAATGACATGCAAAATCGGATATTCCTTCAATAAACGAGCTCTTAATTAAAGACAGACCCTACAATTGAGTGTGGCGGATGGTGGCATTCAACCTCAAGCCTATGATCGCTAAGAAACTGTCCATTACAGAAGAGAGAAAAGAAATCATTGAGAACACCCTAAGTGAGGAATTCTCTGGACGAGTTCTCCGGACCTGGTCGTTTTATGCCAGCAAAGCGACATCCTCTGGCTCACTACCCGTTTCTTCGCGTCATCACGCTAATACCACCAATTAGTTTAGCATATTACGGTGATCCATGTCATCAAATACAGAGTTTGATGACGTGGACCGTCGTAATGCGCGCACTTCCAGGTCAATTCATCAATTTTGACCAATAATTCATTGCAATCTCCACCTTTTTTCAATCGATTATGTGGTACGAATTTCCCGCAAAAACGTTTTTGACAACATTAGAACATGAAAGAAAACACAAATTAAAACATCGAGCAAATGTTGACACAACATGTGTGTCACGCGGTCCGGAACGTGTTTAAAAGAACTAAAAGCACGGTGCAAAAACTGAACTCGCGAAAGGAGTTGTCTGCGTTTTGGTGGGCGGGACAACTAGAAAGGCCGCCTTTTTTGAGGGGCACAGCGCCTTCATTACTCGCTGCGAAGTCGCGAAAGCAGGATAATCTTAGTGATTGTGGACCAGACTACTTATACAAGGAAGAACATTTACAAATCGCTTGATACGCGGGGACTGTCTTTAACAAGATGATCACCACCAGTATGAGGTTCTTGTCCATCTGTTGAGCAGCTTCCCTATAGCACCCTCCCAGAAAGCCGATAATACAATCCGACAACACTACTTCGCATGGATTTATATCTCCTGCAATTTGAGGGTTTCGATGGTTTCTTTGCATTCTTTCTTGTTTGTGAACTGATTAGCATTTACATTTTCACTTTGCGTTATAACCTGGTCAAAGCCCACAAGTATGGATGTGAACGTGATATATCTTCAATGGAACAAACGAGAATTCCACCTCATCTGTCCGATAACCTCCGATAACAGGATCCTGCTTCCTCATTGATTTCCATAACCTTGTTGCCTCAGCGGTTGAAGTAACGTTTGGAGCAGCAACATGAGTTCTGGATACGTATGCAAGGTCATGAGAACATCCACAATGAATAACACGGACACTCACAGCTCTTCCCCGATTTCTGCATCAACAGAGTCCTTACTTCCTAGTTTAGAAGGAGACCTTGTTGCATTTGCCTGGAAAGAAAGTTTTTGAATGATTTACAGATTGCTGAACACTTGGTGATTTGAGCCTGTGGGGGTTCATAATGTGAAAATAAGAATAAAATCCTATATAACATCAAACCTCATCAACTGGTGGTTTCGTATCTTGCTCAACAGCTTCGAAAGGACGAATCGCATTTTGTGTAGTGTTCGCGCTTTGCACCTGACCTGTCTGGCGTTTGATCTGGACGCAAAATTAAGAGCGAGAGTGGCTTATCTTTCGGAATGGCAATATCCACCACCTTATTTCGATATTCCCAAAAAGAAGAGTGTGTCATCTTGTACTGCCCATGATCACGATTTGCAATGCTATAGCGCCAGAATGGCTTCACTCCCGTTCGCGGTCTTGTAGAGCACATGCCCATATACAGTAAGTTCAGCTTGGATTCTGCCTCGTTAATGCTTACCTTAATATTTCGAATGTGCCCTTAATTCCAATAACTGATGTTCTCTATATGAATTTGGATTCAAGAATGCTCCTCACATACCTGGTGCCAGTTGCTGTACATCGACAGATTTCCTTTCTGTTCAACAAACATTGGCTGAGCGCGGTGCATACAAACGAACGTTTCACTGGTTATATTTCTACCACGAGATCTAATAGAAAGCCTGATTCTGAGAGAGAAATCTTACCGATACTACGAAAATTACAAGCTTCACTGCTTTTTTTATAAACATACTAGAAAAGTACCAATGCACGAAAACAAACCTTCGGATAGTAGATACATCAGCTGCTGACTGCATTTTGCACGAATGCGTCAACATCAGTGTATATGGCTTCTCAGTATTGCCATCGAGCATGTGACCCTCAATACTGAACGGATTCTCCTGTAAACAAGATCCTGCATCAGTTCTGCTGTGAGAAAATGGGCCTTATGTTACCTCTTTTTCTGGAAGCTGATTCACGTCCGCTCTAGCAGGAATATAATTTGTACAAGGCGGAGAGGCAAATACTGACGAATTTGCACCTATCTGAAGGGTATAGAGCGGTACAGAAGCATGTAGCTGATGCATCATAGACGAAACCACATTTGGAGCCGCAATGAAATGTCCTCGAGGTTGGTTTAAACCAGCCGACACTGTCGTGATCCTAAGCAGTTGTCTGTTACTAAATCCAGTTGACGACCAGAACGTCATTCTTGCAGTCGAAATTGTCTATCAAATATTCATGAGTACAGTATATATTTCGCATTGTATTGGCGCTGATTTCCGCTTGTCCACATGGTTCCACCGCGTACAACTGCTCGCTTACGCAGGCTGAGCTAAACGTGACACTCGAATGCAACTGACAGACCTTCGTCACGGGCCCACCTACGAATACCCCATGTCACATCAAGATGACGAAGCCATACGTTTTCCGCGTTAATGCTACGGCGTCCACGTGAACCCCCGCGCACTCGCAAGGCCCGGCGAGTGTGAAAAAATGCGGAGGTTTACTATGCAAGGACGGCATCGGTGGCAACTAAGCTAATATAAAAATCACACAGCGTGTTAAAGGCTCGCGTTGCAACGGTGAACGTCGCGACTTTGACTGGGCGTGGGCTGGCAGAAGCGCTAGAGTAGAAATATCGACATCTGCGCAGTGCAAGGGACGAGATGGGCAGACCGTCAGTGGGCCTTGAGCCACGACCATGGTTCAACTGGTCGCCGGTTCAAGGCCGTTTTTTGTAGTGGGCCGAAAACTACAAGAGGCCGTAATCATGTCTCAGCGGTTCCGCAACTTGATTGCGAGCGCAGTTCGTTTCAGGTAAAGTTAGGCAACAGTGTCGACGACCGTTTGATGAAGATGTAGCTGTCCGAAGAACGACTAAACCTTTTCTTCCCTACATATGCACCACAAACTCGGCTGGGCTGTGCTAGATGAGCCGGCGGCCGAGGTGCCAAAAGAAGACCACGTAATTGTAGCTGGCACTTAAATGGGCACCTGCGCTTTCCGAAATATGGCTACGCTTGCCATGGCGGATCCGGATACGGATCACAGAACGCCCACGTGAGCGAACATCTGAGTATGCGCATACGCATAAACTTGACATACTTAACATAAAATTTCGCGGATTTCGCATAAATTTTCGCGACCCTCATCTCATCACCTTTTAGGGCGGGAGCAGAAGAATACAAGTTGACCTTGTACTCATCAGACATGACTATAAAGGAATCGCTACCGACGCGAAGGTAGTGCAGTATGAAACAGTGGTCACGCAGCACTACTAATCTGCATGCTCGGACTTGTGGCTCCCAGACCGAAGCAGGCGGAGTGATGCAGTTCCGAACGAATCTATTGGTGGCGACCGAGGAAGCGGAGGCACCCATGATTTCTCGCATTCGATTTCCCAAGGTCATGACTGTCGACGGAACCTGGAAAGAAGCCATCGAATCGGTAAACCAGACCGGCCGTTCCGAACTCGGCACAACGAAGCCTGGACGGCGGAGGATTGACAAAGATGCCTGGCTGCAGACAGGATGATGCCAGAAGCGAAGGTTCGCGAGAAGAAGAGGCTCTATCACGTGTGTATCAAGAACAAGTCAGCTCAGAACTGGCGGAATCATCAGCAAGCAGAAGTATTGCAAAGAAGGCTGTGGCTGCGGTAAGAGCCATTCATTCCGATTATGTCAGCAAGAAACTGAATACGCACGACGGTCAGAAATAATCTCCCCACACACTTCCAAAAAAGCCTTCTGCACGTGAAGGAATCTCCCCACACACCTCCAAAAAATAGAGCCTCCTGTGTATGAAGGAATCTCCCCCACATAATTCTAAAGGATAGCCTTCTGCGTGTGAAGGAATCTCCCCACGCACTTCAAAAAATAGAGCCTTCTGTGTGTGAAGTGACTCTCATCATACACTTCCAACAATTAGAGCCTTCTGTGTATGGAGTGACTCTCCCCCACATACTTCTAAAGGATAGCCTTCTGCGTGTAAAGGAATCTCCCCACGCACTTCAAAAAATAGAGCCTTCTGTGTGTGAAGTGACTCTCATCATACACTTCCAAAATTAGAGCCTTCTGCGTGTGAAGGAATCTCCCCACACACTTCCAAAAAATAGAGCCTCCTGTGTGTGAAGTGACTCTCCCCACACACTTCCAACAATTAGAGCCTTCTGCGTGTGAAGGTGTTTGCCAGGAGGGGTCCGATGATCCCTCCACAAGCACATGGTCAATGTCCGTTTGCCTCCCCCCACTATTGTAAGTTATCGTCTGGTCTGTCTGTTTGCGGAGAGAGTACTGCAGACTGCTAGGTCGTGGGCTGTTGCAAGGTCAAGATCCTCTCTCCTTCAGTGTTCCTCGTTTCTATTCCTCTGCCTCAGTGCACTGCTTCTATGCAAGGTACAGCATCGTTGTGCGAAACTCACTTGGCCTTGGCCGCTGGGGGGGGGGGTCGTAAAAGCACCGTTAGTGAGCAACGAATAGCACAAAAGTGTCTTCGCTAAGTTTGAGAGCGGACGCAATACCGGAGGACCCCGATATCGAAATAATTAATGAGCAATACCAACTGTTGACATAAATTCGTAAGTACATGGATGAATAAATAATACATCTCAAACAAACTCATGCGGACCGACCCTTCCAAACGCTAAACAAGCACATCTGCTTGCATGGACAAAAATCACCTAAAATTAGAAGTTACACCTTTCCACCACCTCTGCGTAGAAGCGTAATGCACGGCGCACACTCGGACCAAATCGATCGATGATAACCAAATTATGCTTTGACTCAGTTCAACGGGAGTATTGACTATGTGTTTTGAAGACATA
>MU966573.1:249201-263520 GCA_036418165.1 Cooperia oncophora
ATGTGTCAGTGCATAAATGCGCGTCTATAAGTACCTCTGTTCTGTGGAGGGTGGATGTAA
This sequence comes from Cooperia oncophora, assembly GCA_036418165.1. NCBI lineage: Eukaryota > Metazoa > Nematoda > Chromadorea > Rhabditida > Trichostrongylidae > Cooperia > Cooperia oncophora. The sequence goes on from MU966573.1 coordinate 249,262, forward strand.
ACAACACTAAAAAAATGTTATGAAAATTTGAAGTTCGCAACAAACTTTTTAAAGGTGGGCGGAGTCAGTCACGTGTCGATGTGCAGTGTGCTTCTCATTGTCAGTGAATGTGTGCGTGCGAAACAGCAAAAAAACAAAAAAGTAATAGAAGCAGAAGCTATGGAACAAAGTTTGAAAATTTATGACCACGCTGACAAGTAGGCGAGGCCGCCGGGTTCAGGTTCGCGGTGATGTCTGGCGCAAACTGCAAAATTTGGGTAATGAATTGTTCAGTCTAAAAAGTGTGGTGAATTTGGTTTGCAAAGTGGTGAATGTCGTTTGAAAAGTGGTGAATATGTTCGGCTCGACACAGTCCGACTTGCCGGTGGTCTTGTGCGGCGGCGCTGGACTGGGCTCTGGTTTTCACCGTGCTGAGTTGGTACCACCGTGAGTTCTATTCAAACTTTCTGTAGTAGGTAACGAATCTTATATCTGCCTGATTGATCGAGTAATATTCTGACATTTTCCTTTCGTTGTCTAGGCAGTTGGCTCTCTTATTCATATCACTGGTAATCTCCGTGACTGGCAATTGCCATCGATCGACCTAGGAACATTTTGATTCGACTTGATCTATCCTACGCTTGAGTCGAGCATTCTCGGAATGATTCCCTGCGCATTCTTCGCAATGGCAGGAAAATGAAATACCCAAAATTCAAAAAACGCTTCTCAAAAATCTGTAGGAGCTTCTGATATAGGCAGTTTGGACTATAGCACCGTTCTGTCAATGAGCTTCTAAGTGCGATGCTAGAAACGAGTTCAGATCCAAGGATGCATAAACTGATTTTAGAGCAAGAAAAACTAGTCCAAACAAATTGCAGTACCCTAAAAGAAGGTCGGAAAGGTCGTAGTGTGGTCATAATTGGGCTACCAGAGGAGCTCGCCAACTGCCAGCATAGCGGCGACAGCACTGGATTGGAGGTATTAGACATTCTAGATATTGAGTGTTACCCTGAATCCGTCTTCAGGATGGCAACATTTCCGGATTCGGAAACTAGGTTACCTAAAGCCCACTGGTCGAAAGTTCCTGCTAGTGCACGTTTGTTGCGTCGATCCACAATGTCTGATGTTTATAATGCGCTTTATGTCAATTGAAGGGCATTGAGGCAAGGCTAAGGAACTGAATAAAAGTGCGGGGTTCATGATGGGTGGTTTATAAAATTGAGCTAAAAAAGACCAGCGAGCTGCCCTTCAACAAAATGGTGGGAACCCGCCAGTGATGCATGGTACTGCACCCCATTGCGTTGTTTCTTATTCATTTTGCGCAGTTTGGAACATTCGCGTAGTTTGGCCTACACAATGTTTGCATGCGTTCGTTGCAACTAATGATCCTGATCTATTATTAGTCAGAGAAACCTGGCTTGATGAGAGAACTGGTGATACAGAAGTATCAGGAGGCCTGAACTATAAGCTAATTCGCAGCGATCGGGGATGCTCGAGAGGAGGGCGAGTACGTTGCCTGGTTCGGATGATTTGCGACTGCAAGTAAAGCGACTTAAAGACACATGGTACGCGAACACATTGAGGGTGTATGAGACTATCAGCCCCCAGCTGTCGATGTGTCGTGGTCCCCCGCCCAAAACTGCACGGGGTCAGAGTACGGGGCCGTGGGAAAGTCGTAATTCCTTGCTACACCGCCCTCACGTTTATGCTAACACCATCCGCGCGGCGCGGTCGCGTGCAGCTCTCTTGGCTTTTTGCCAAGTCCTGTAATTGCGCTTTGGAATACAAGTACAACGCAATTTCTTTATGCGGATAACATTTTAGGTGCTGCAAAATAAGAACCGAAGATGATGACGAGGGCTAGAACTCAAGAGCAACTGTGCTTCTGCAATATCCCTCAGAGGCCGCGCATTCCCACAGAACATGACAATAAAAACGGACAACATGACAATAAAACATGACAATACAAGCAAAACGCAATTTCCTAACATTTGAGGTATTGCTCATGCTTCAAAGTCCGAATAGAAGGTGATGAAGATGACAAAGGCTAGAAATGAAGAACAACGAATGTAGATGTAAATAAAACAAAATTGAAAAAAACTAAGGAAACGCAATAAATTAAAATCGCGTGTGCATTTCTGCGATCCGGCTCGAATCCGGCTCTAATGCTATAGAAATACTTCAAACTAACGAGTGGGACGCTTAGGCCGTTTTTATTTTGATGTTTTGTGGGAATGCGCGGCCTGCGAGGGCTGTTGCAGAAGCAGCACAGTTGCTCTTGAGTTCTAGCCCTCGTCATCATCTTCAGTTCTTATTTTGCAGAACCTAAAATGTTATCCGCATAAAGAAATTGCGTTGTACTTGTATTCCAAAGCGCAATTACAGGACTTGGCAAAAAGCCAAGAGAGCTGCACGCGACCGCGCCGCGCGGACGGTGTTAGTAAAAACGTGAGTTTGCAAAAACGGGCGGCGTAGCAAGGAATTACGACTTTCCCACGGCCCGTACTCTGACCCCGTGCAGTTTTGGGCGGGGGACCACGACACATCGACAGCTGGGGGGCTGATAGTCTCATACACCCTCAATGTGTTTGAGCGTACCATGTGTCTTTAAGCGGTCTCGTTCCGACGTGCTCTGGTTCGATATCACTTCGGAGTTCTCTACTAAGCCATTGCGGCTAGCTGTTGTTTATCGGCCACCACAGTCCACGGCTAATGATGATAATGAGTTAATTGATTCTCTCTATGACATATGTTCCACAACTGGCCCCATTACTTGTCACTGGTGATTTTAACTTGAGCATGGATTGGGAGAACGACAAAGCTGTCAAAGGAGCCGATAGCGATTCAAGGAAGCCTTCAAGCGCTGCGAGTTTAAACAATGGGTACGTTCTTTACTCGCGGTGAATCCGTCCTAACTTGAATTTATCTTCTGGAACCACGATTGAAAATATTGACATTCTTCCTCCTCTCGGGACTCCGACCATTATATTGTGAAGTTTGTAACTGACTATATAAAAAAGAGCGTCCTTCCCATTCGAACCTGTGTTTAGCCGAGTTGAATATAGGAAGCTCAGTGACTCTCTCAACACAATAGACTGGAATCTGATATTTAATAACTACGTTTCTATACAACCTCTTCCCTAGGTTTGTGCCTTTCCGCTGTAGTAGGGGAAAACATCACCCAGTACCCCATCCATATCAGAAATCTAGTTGACTAGGAAATTCCTTGTTTCTAGAGTTAAGAAATCCTCTGAACAATCCGATACACAAGAAATTTTGTTCTAACATTAGTTTTCGCGTCAAAAAAATACCTAGCCTATTGCGAGCGTAGACTTCTGGATCGTGAAAGATTTCCTCTTTCTTCAAATATCTGAAAGGGAAAGTCAACAGCTACCAAGCCTACATGCATTGCGAATGATGAGAATCAGACTCCTGAACTCCGACCGAGAGATGGCGACAGCTCTGGGGCATCACCTCGGAAGTGTGTTTACCCAACCCATTCAACCTCTGGACCAGTTACAAGCCAGATCGCCGATCAAAGTGAGCTTAATGTTTTCCTGGTGTTTGCTATACAACCGAATGAGCTCTAGAGCTTTGAAGAAACAGAAAGCTCCTACTCTATCACCCATGATGGTACACCACAAATTCACCTGTATCACCTGTGCTCCCGTTGACCATAGAGTTCCTTGAGGAACTGGGAGAACTGCAGGGGAATGACATATCCATCCTGCTCCAAGCGGTATGGTTGCAGGTGGACGTGGCTGTCAAAGAGATCCGAGTAGAAGTCGTGGATGACCTTCTCCATTGCCCTTCTGGATGCGGTGATTGTTCCATCCGGACGTCGGAGGGCGGTCATCTTGGTCTTACAGTTGGCGAAGTCGCGGCGGGTTTTGCGGATGCTCTTCCCCGCCTGTGCGGCTTCCACCAGTACAGATGCTAAAACCCATGATAAGGGGCGCATAGTCACTGCTGCAGTGGTAGAGCTTTTACACTGTCAAACCACAAATGTTCACGGATAGGGAAATTGATGACAGGTGGTAGGTGGTAATGATATCAGTAGATAAGAACAGATCAGACTCCATCATTAACACATCACAGTCTCAAGTCTGTAGCATAATTGCAACAGCAAGAGGTCAGTATGTAGTGTGAAACTATCCCTTCACATCACTCCTCCATCCATTACACGGTGTACGGGCAACCGCTGCATATTCAACTGCTTGAAGAGGAAATGAGGGGGGGGGGGTATACTGCGGGGGGAAAAATCAAATATCAAAAGTTTTCTGTTGGCTCCTCGAAAGCAAAGATCATGTAAAGTTCAGTCGCAATCATTAAAAAAAGGGATGCCAAGAATTCAAAGCAAAGGTTCTGCTAATAGTAAGCGCCATAGGGTACTCGTGAGATGCATGCTTTGACAGCAACAAAGCAAAATAGACGTCTCTTTTTCGCTGGCGCTCCTGGCTACACTTGTGCCTTTACAGAGGTATGACGGCTTCTGGTACACTGCACATTCGGAATACTAATTTACCAGGGAAGGTCAACAGGTCGCCATGGCCATTCAAAATGAGATGCGTATCGACGTGTGCCTTTCGAGACGCTTTCAGAATTTGCCGAACGATTCTCTATGAGGAGTTAGGGGGGGGGGGTGGTTCTAGCATAGCACTCGGCCGATCCTCCTTTGCGTAGCTCAAGTTAAAGTCGATGGTGTAGTGGATAGGTAAGTTGCTTTATGCTTTTTTTTTCGGAGCACATCCTGCGAGTTCAGAAAATACTTTTATCCGTTATTTTGTCAAGCTTGCTCTTACTTGCAGCAGGAAAAGACTCAAGTGCCGGCAACTGCGCATCTCTTCAAAGACTTTTAGGCAGTGTTTACCTTTTGCTGCGGCCGAACAGGGCACAGCATTGGTTGGGGATTTTAGTCGAGTCTGTACGACCCCCCTTTTTTTGGGAGTTGGTACGACCCCCCCCCCAGCCCTCTGTCCTTCCTCATCGAATCGAGCCGTCGAGCGGGGGGGGGGGGTAAATAGCACATGTGAAACAGGAAAAGTCGCGAGACAATACGACCCCCCTCTACCAATTTTCAGATTTTCCCCAACTTCCTGCCCTTTTTTTCCAAAATTTCCCGAAAACTTCCCTACTTTTTACCAAAAATTTTGCTGTCGAGCGGGGGGGGCATATAGTACGCATGAAACAGGAAAATCACCAAAAGTCAACCGCCACTCCCACAACGCCAAAACGTAAATACGACCCCCTCCCAAAAATGACCAAATACGACCCCCCTCCCTTTACAACGTCCATGAAGCGAGAAAAATCAACTATCAAAATAAATTTTTCTCAGCCCAAATACGACCCCCCCCCTATTGGGGATTCCCCAACAACGATGTGCCCTGTGCCCAAATCAAACGAAATCAGGCCAGTTTTTGACCCACTTTGTTCTCCGTCGGAATTGGCTAAAAAGTTGTCCACTAGGGTAGTCTGATCTTCTGAGCATGAATATCACATCCGCTCGGCACGAAACCTCCTCCCGTGCCACAGGCGCCAGCGCCAAAATACCCTAAATCACCAAGTTCGCTGAAAACTTGTCAACTGGGGTAGTTTGACCTCCTGGACACAAATATCCCATTAGCTGAACCCGAAATGCCTGGCGCCGGCGCCAAAATACTCGAATCACCAAAATCGCCAAACTTTTCAACTGGATCAATTTGACCTCCTAAACACATTCCTCTCTGAGGGACCTTTCTTTTGCAAGGCTGAGCTTTAGCAAAAGGAAGGGTTTCTATGACAGGCAACCAGGAAGAGTGCTGCGTTACTTCGGCCAGTTTGCCCAACTGCCCTAGCACAGAGCCCCGCACGAAAGCGACTGGAGTCTGTGCTACACGCGCCGGAGTCGGAACAAGCATGTGATGGGTCGCTTGTGGCGTATGCGTCAGGCGGTTTCAGACTGTACGGATGTGATATTCGTGTTTAGGGGGTCAAACTACCCCAGTTGACAAGTTTTCAGCAAACTTGGTGATTTGCGCTGGCGCCTGTGGCGCGGGCTCTAGGAGGTTTCGTGCCGAGCGGATGTGATATTCATGCTCAGAAGGTCAGACTACCCTAGTAGACAACTTTTTAGCCAAGTTCTGCTCACGGAGAACAAAGTCGGTCAAAAACTGGCCTGATTTCGGGTGATTTGGGCAGTAAAGTAAACACTGCCTAAAAGTCTTGAAAGCGAAGCACAATTGCCGGCACTTGAGTCTTTTCCTGCTGCAAGTAAGAGCAAGCTTGACAAAATAACGGATAAAAGTATTTTCTGAACTCGCAGATGTGTCCGAAAAAGCAAAAGACCGACCCTGTCAAGGAATCGAACCCATGACCTCCCATCTATGAAGCAACTTACCTATCCACTACACCATCGACCACTTGCTCCTGTTTGTACTCGAACTTAACTTGAGCTACGCAAAGGAGGATCGGCGAGTGCTATGCTAGAACCACCCCCCCCCCTAACTCCTCATAGAGAATCGTTCGGCAAATTTTGAAAGCAGATTTGAGTTCAGCGTCCCGAGACGCACACGTCGATATGCATCTCATCTTGAATGGCCATGGCGACCTGTTAACCTTCACTGGTTAGCCCTTTCTCATATCACCACAGTGATTACATTCGAATAGTGGAGCCTTCTAAAGGAGGTCACGCTCGATAGACAAGAGTTAGAGAGGAATTTGATGTGTATAAGTGATGCGTGATATGAAGCTATTTTCAACTTAATTTTTTTCTGTATTTCTGTTTCCGTTATAGCTACCCTTTGACCATTGGCACATTTAACACATTATGAGTCGTGCAAAAGCTCAGCCTGTGGAGAAGCCAAGTCAGTCCAGCGAAGCCGGGATGTCGCACCAGAATTAGGAGCGCCCGACGACACCTACGTGATCCGACACCTTTTCATTTTGAGTACACGCTTTAGCACACGTTTCAATCCAAATTGAACACATTTCTCGGAGCCTTTTCAAAAGAGATTAATGTTTTTTGGATCAAGTCGGATACACCCTCTACATCGTGCAGTTGGTAAACTAAACCAACACTGAGCCGACACAAATATGACTCCACTCACTCTTGAAAGAACTGTTGCGGTTCCAAACATTTTTGACTTTGTTCGGCATCGTTCTTTTCACATTTATTCTTGATAAAACAAATGCACTCATGGAAGTTGGTCTGTTAACCGGTCGCATCGATTAAAGACAGCCCCCGCGCTCAAGTAGTACATGGTCGTCCTTCCTTGGGCAGTTAGTTCAGCCCCCAAGCTAGATACTTCACTCTCGCGACTCCAGCGAGCGAGGAGCGAGCTAGAACCGCTCAAAGTTCTAGTTCTAACGCCTGCTCAGTTGGACCGCCTCACTAGCTAGCTGCCCTCTGACGGAGAGCCGCTCAGTTGTTCCTTGTTGGGACGGCAGTCATTAATCGGAACTGCATGTATTTTTTGCTGACCGCGCTCGTGCTCGTAAATAATTCTGCTCTCCTTCATCACATTTTATTCATTGGGAGCACGTACAGTCAACTGCAACCCATCTCGTAAGGTAAAACGCGTAAAAATCACGAATGATGCAATTTCTGTGGTGCAAAAGCTCGACGCACTTCACTACACTAAAACATGCTCGCTACCGTAACCCTAAGTTCGGACGCCGGCTTTTTAAATGTTTCCTTTTCTTTTCAAGAGTTTTTCCTCTATGTTTCTGTTGTTTGTTTTCTTTTCTTCGCATTCGATGATATCCACTACTGGGAGATGTGACAAAGTTTGTGAGCCAGGGCTTGCACAGAGACCGCAGGGAGGTGTGACTGTCAGGGCGCGATTTTGTTTATGGTGTTCTTGAGGGCTCTTGTTTCTTTTTTCCTTCATTGAGGAATTACTTATCAGCTACTGTTTCATAATTGATCAGCAATTATCCTTGACACTTTTATCGCGGGAGCTGTCTTTGAGCAAGGCACAGAACCCAGAAGGGAGCGCGCGGAGCTTCCGTGAAGAGGACGGAGTGTTGCTTCAGTGGGCGAGGCTTCCAAAGGGACGTAGCTATCTGCTACAACCGAGAAAGGCGAAAATTTCAAAGAAATGATTGAAATTCCACAAATAGACGTAAAAGCGAGCGTGGCCAGAAGGGTGGAGTCCAGTGTGCCATTGCATAAAGGTTTAGATTCAATATGCAGGTTTCTAGCGAACTCCCTACACCCGTCACTATCATAAATCCTTTGGTCCCCGCATTGGACCGGAAATTATCGAAGAGTTTTTCTTCCACTGGGTTTCTTCGGTTATACTGTTAGCCTTTTTGACACTATTTACCGGTTCACTTCCCCAATCATCCGAAATCAGGCCAGTTTTTGACAGCCTTTTTCTCCGAGGGCAGACTCGGCTAAAAGTTTGTCCCAAGGGGTAATTTGACCAATCTCACCTCCTGGACACGAATACATCCACCTATCCGCCACAGGCGCCGGCGCCTAAATACGCTAAATCACCAAATTCACTGAAAATTTGTCCGCAAGAGGTACTTTGTCATCCTGTATACGAGAATCGCCACTATTCAACTAAAAAAAACTCGAAAAAAATTTGCTGGGATTCTGCCTATACGGGTGCGCTGATCACGAGCATGACGTGAGTCGTTTTTGACGCTGACGCCATTTGGCGCCATTAGACCCCAATTCGGTACCACAACTTTTCTCACCAAAATCGATATACGTTTGCATAGCAAGGCTATGCGGTGCCTTGATCACGAACAAGATTTCATTCTTGACCCTGGCGCAATTTGGCGCCAATCCGTTATTTAGTGGTCGAGGATTTTGGCACAGGCGGTTGGGTGGGCGCCAGGCGATTTCCGGCCAAGTGGATGTGGTATTCAATTTCGAGATGCCGAATTACCTCTGGGGGGGAAGCCTTTAGCGAATTTGTTCAGCGTGTTTTGGAACCGCCCCTTGTGGTGCGGGTGCCAAGCAGTTTCAGTATACCTTCTTGTTAGTATTCCGGGAAGGAAATATATAGTGAAGTGACCGGGGATGGTCCTCAAGTCGAAATGGAAACTGTCGCAGACCACGGAACGTGTTTTTGGACGCTGACCTCAAATCTGCCTCTGAGAACTGCTGAACTATTCTCTGAACGGAGTTATGAAGCTTTGACCTCAGAGCAAACCACTCGTCTTGGGTTAGAATGCCTGCTACACTTAATTTTCGCTTCGTAATGGAATATGGCAAAGAGTGTTTCTAACGTCTACACCACTGCTCACCTAAACTTGCCTGAAAGAGTTAGTGTGCCGTCCCTACGCCGATAACTTTAGAAATGTTCTGCTCGACTTCGGTGCTATCAAATCTAGTGGAAGAATTCGGATCTTGCGATATTGTGCGATCATTATCTCAAGAAGAGATGGAACCCCAGAGAGCTTCGCTTCCATTCTGCTCGACGACAACTTCCTAATCAACAGCGAGGAAGGTGGCACAAAACCCCACCATACTCTCATCACCTGATTGATGGCTATGAAGAAAGCCCCCTCAGAGCTAGAAGAAGATCTCCAGTCACTTTTGCGGATGTGGAGTTCCGATAAGGAAAGTCTGGAAGTTCCCCTTGTCCCATGGCAATTATGGACACTTCACTTTTGTTTAAGTCCATAGCACACGTGCGGTTGAGGTGAATCTACCGAATATCGCCTGCGGAAATTGAGAGAACTTGCAAAGTAAGAACTTGAGCTATTAACCTCTAGAGCTTTTATAATATCTTCCTATGTGTCTAACCATTAGGTGAAGTTCTCTGCTTTTCTCAGGGGAGGAGGGGCAGAAAAGATAAAGGAGTGAGTTATTGCAGAGACGAGCCAGATGAGCCAAGGAAATCTTTTCGCATGAACATAAATGTGAGACATCAACACTTTCAATTCGATCGCTTCCATTGAATTCGGAATTCTTTCGGAGTCATCCACAGGGCTCAATAAGGGGTAGAGAGGGGGCGGGAAGCTCGAGGTGATACGTAGAACTACTTTCAGGGTTCAGCACGTCTCAAGAAGCAAAATTACGAAGTACAGCAAGGATCCGAACCTGTGCCATCATACTACAGATGTGTCACGAGGGGTTCATAAGCGCAAAGTACGGGCAGGGATCGCACACAGGGTACAGCATCGTTATGTCAAACCCTTGGGGGGTAGTCGTACTTTTGCTCTGGGGAGGGGGGTCGTATTTGTAAGACAAATTTATTTTGATAGTTGATTTTTTCTTGTGGAAAAGGGGGGTCGTATTAATTTTTTGTTTTATATGCACTATATGCATTCTGTACGCCCGTGGGATATACGTTGCATAGTTATTGTATACCCCCGCTCGACAACTTTTTCGCCGACTATATACTCATCTGCTCATCGCTCGTCGTTATGCGAAAAAGGGGGGAGGGGGTCGTGCCTGGGACCCCATTCGAAGGGGGGGGGGGGGGTCGTACTCACACCGACGTTTCGCACATCCCCATGCTGTTCCCTGATCGCACAAGAATGGCTGAGCACAGTACCGGAAAAGAGGAGTAACTTCCCTCCTGGAATCGTTTAGCGGATTCGAAAGTCAGATATGATTTCAGCGTCCGAAGACGATTCCAGACGTATTCATCTCACCCTCCAATGGCCATGGCGAGTTGGTATGCTTTTTCTTGTAAAATTGCTAAGATGATTTGCTCCTGGTATCCGATATGGGAGACCAGAGCTGCCTATTTGTGCAGAGAATGTGTCCGCCTACCTAGTATGGAAGACGTACGAATCAAATGAATCGTAGCCTTGGATTCGACCAAACATGACTGGCTGAAGGAGCCAGTTTCTTTCCTGGTCTCAAAGTTGTTGCGCTCTGACAAGGGAGTGGTGGCTTATTTAGGCCGATGCACCAGGTTGTTGTTAAGTGCTAGAGACTTATGTTTGTTTTGACCATTCTTGAGCAAACAGATCGGTGATTAAGTGGAATTCATATGAAGATGGAAGAGAGAGCGAGAAGAACATAAGCTTTATTTCTAACCGGCAACACAAACGCTATGCCGCGCAGCGCAAACACACACCTCACACACCACACACACACACACACACACACACACACACACACACACACACACACACACACACACACACACACACACACACACACACACACACACACACACCCCATCCACGCACCACACCACGAAACACACTGCATTACACACCATACAACACCACACCACGACACACACTACATTACACACCATACAACATCACCATACCACATCACACCACACCACAGCACATCACACACCACACACACACACACACACACCCACACACTCCACACACCGCATACCGCACCACACAGGCACACTTACTACATCACACTCACCACAGCACATCACAAACACGCACAAACCCACACCCACCACACCACACACACACATACACACGCACTCACACACAAGCACACACACTTACACACTTACACACACACACACACTTACTCACACACACACACAACACCAAGTGCATATGAGGTGCATGATGAATCTGACGACATTTTCCTTGTGACGGTGCTTTTCAGCTTTTATCAGCTGATACGACCTTGACCATCAACCATCAATGTCTGGCCACTTGTTGCAACAAACGCTCCACTGCCTCCGCGACACGTGTGTGTGGTGTCTTTTCTTTCAAAATGAAGCAGTATCGAGTCTTTCTTTGAGATCTGCCAACAGAATTGGAATTCTTACTCCAAAGGAGCAGAAAACAGTTTTTTGAACATCGAATATATGCCGATATTACACGTCCCGCAGAGACGAGTGAAATATTGGGTCGGCCCAAAAGTAGTGGCGTTTTTTTTCTTACTTGAAATATCGCGCTAAAGATGAAAAGTTTTGCCATTGACTTCTAAATTGTTCTGTAAAGAGTTGCTTGCCCTAAACGACAGTCTTCTCAGTTTTCTTGAATTTTTTCTTTCCAATAATATCTAAGTGTTCAAGGGTTTAAGTTATTCGAAGATTTCAATTTCGACCTATAGGCAAGCATCGAACCTAATGCCCTATTGAGTCCAACCGAGAGCTTACTGAACCACTTCGTTAACCGAAATTCATGCCCAAGATTGAAGAATCGTTAGAGATCACGGAATGCTCCTTATCAGCACCAAGCGTCACCCTCAGACTATGATTAACGTTCAAAAGTCAGGGAGTAGGTTCTGCAGGCAGTCGCTCCTCAAGTGGCCATGCAGTGTACATTCACAAGGTCCGGATTTCGATCTCTTGAGCTCGAGCCAACTTTACGCCGCCATAAAGAGCATCTTTCCTTGGTCATACATACCATCATACAAACTACAGGTTTTGAGCTTGTGTAACTTGAAAGCCGAGATAAAACGCAAAAAGATGTTGTCGAAAACTAACTATTAGGTCGACCTGACACTCCATTTCTGTGATATAAAAATAAAAGGAATCAAAAAACAGTAGGAAGGCAAACATACTGCCTTATAGAGCAGAAAATTGTCTACCAAACGGTGTAGAATATATTGGGAACAATTGTCTCTTCCCGTACAAAAAAAATCTGTGTCGGGAAAAAACGCCATTACTTGTGGGCTAACACAATACAAAGAGGGAAGCCTCCTTTGTACAACATGATACTCACCGTATTCTCCAGCATTACCGTATTCATGATCAGTTGCAGAGAGTCCCCCAGCTTGTCGATGGTACGGTCTTCGCTTCAAAAGTGCCTTAAAATTGAATGTTGAATGACAAGTCTCGATATGGACATTGTTAGGGTTGGGCCACGCGGCGTCACGTGTGCAGTAGACTGCCAAATACCGCATGGTTGTTATCCAGTGCACGTTCGCGATGGCCCAATATGTCATTGCTTTATTGTGTTCGCTTCACATTATAGTGTTACTGTACTCGCTTTACCTTATAGTATTCACAGTAAGGTTACAGACGAGAACCGCCAAATTCCGAAACGTGTCCGAACCCGTCTGCCGAAGGTTGCACAACAATTTAATCACCACATTTAACTCTTCAATAATATAGATGGAACGAAATCTGAACATCATGACACTGCTAGTATAATGAGTGTGAGAGACTGAAGGGAAAGTTATAAATGAACTGTTTTATTAATACTATAATATGAAAAGAACACAATCAAGCAATGACATGGTGGACCATTGCGAACAAGCGCATGACCATAAGCACACTGTTTACAGGCTGTCACGACACCGCGTGTCCCAATGTCCACCTTCCCTTGATATGGTGCGAACGGTTTTTATAGATCGATGAGTCAACTGAAAAGAGCCCGAAATCCCTGTTATGCCTGCTCAAGCTACAATTACCTTAACCCACTGCGTATCGCGTGCTGCACCGTGTGCTTCACTTGCCTCCGTATGGCCGCGTGCGGCATATGGTGAAGCACGCTCCGTTCAGCTTATTTAGCATTACGATATAATTGAACTATCCCTGAGCCTCATATGTTGTAACCAGTCTGGCTGACGCGCACTACTGCGCGCATGGTTAAACCCATGGTACTACGATAACTGACAGGATTTGTCCTGAGCACTATTTCATCGTGTTTCTCCGTTTTAATGAACATTTGCCAGTGTTTGGTGCCTATCATATTTCTAAAAGCACCATTCGTTGGGATAGGACAGCATAGCGGTGGGAAGAATTTCGATGATAAAAAAGTCGAAATCATAGTGGCTCTTATCATTCCTCACTGGCCAACAATTCCCTTTCCGGTGAAACTCGAGCGTTTAGCGGTGGAAGCAATTCCGACCGCTAAACTGAGGGATATTGCTAGGAATAGAAATTTGGCCACGATGATGTGAGCATATACGGAGTCCCAAAAGCCGTTGTCGGACACTGACAGAATTTATCTCCCACCTTTAATGTTCCCTGAGCACCCCTGAATTACTTGCTGGAGCAGTTCCACAGTGTTGCAACAACTCTGCTGTGAATTTTCGGGGTATCTTATCAGCTCTTATCATATCCTGCCACAAACCAATAATGGTTCCATCCTGCACACTATCTTGCCTCTTGGAACCGACGTCCCGTTGTGCTGGTCGACGTTGTGAGTTAGGTGTCCCTACCCTTCTAAGGCTCCTTATGGTATCTTATCAGCTGTTATCAATTCCTGCCACCCACCAATAATGTTCCCATCCTGCCCCCTATCTTACTACTTGTATCCAACGTCCGGTCGTTGCTCTGGCCGGTGTTATGAATTAGGTAACCCACTCTTTCTGAGGCTCCTTATGGTATCTTATCAGCTGTTATCACTTCCTGCCACCCACCAATAATGTTCCCATCCTGCCCCCTATCTTAA
>MU966573.1:263620-322907 GCA_036418165.1 Cooperia oncophora
GAAGATGAGTGATAGTTGCTGGACTACTACAATCTGGACATCTTCCAGACGTCAGGCACGACCAGGATGCGTCAGCAGTTTGGTGATAACACCCCTTCTAAGAACGGATGTCAAAATGGGGGACTCGCTTCACCAATGGAAACTATGGCATCGAAGATATGCCGAGGTTTCTGGTTCTCTGGTCACGGCGTCGTCCACTATAGCACCCTACCCAACAATGCCACAGTGACGGCAGAGACCCCTCTAAAGAATTACAGGAGGTCAAGGTGAAAGCTGCCGCCTTGTCCCAGAAACTTGCAAATCCGGTGTTGCTCTGGACAACGCGGCCGCCCCACAAAGCGAGAGATACTCAGGCCGTCCTCGACAGGCTGGGCATCAAGACGTTCAGCGCATCCACCATAATAGCCGGACATCAGTCTATGCGATTACCACATCTTCCGGTCCATGCGAAACTTCCTGGACGGAAAACAGCTGAAGAACGAGGCGCGACCTCGAGGACGTGATCGAGGAGTGCGCGGGCTGGCCGGCTTCTGAGAGGATGGAGTTGCCGTCTCTACCGCGATCGTTGGCGAAAGGTGGTGGGTATGCATGGAGATTAATCTCTCTCTTTGGTTGGTAGAGAGCCGGACGAATCATGAAGACGCTTATCAACAATTCGCTCAAAAATTTTCATGCTGTGCGAGAGCAAGCGAATTGGACGATAATTTGAGCAGTCTGCAGGACTGCCTTTTTCTTCCAGATCGGTACCGTTGTGCTCTCTTGCCATACTTCGGGCATTTTCTTATCTGCAACGACCTGGTTGAAGAACGTCAACTATTCGGCAGCATGCCAGCAGTGTGAATTCCATACTTTGGCCGCCACGTCGTCAGGGCCCGTTGCCTTGCCTGACTTCATCTTCTTGAGAGCCGCCTCCGTTTCCTCCACGCTTATCTTCTGAACGGGACCGTATGTTTGTAAGGCGCAGGGGATGGCCGGGTGTTCATACTCCACTGTGGAAATTTTTCCGAAGTAGTCGCGCCATCGCCTCAGCACTTTGTTCGGTTTATCAAAAGGCGGCCTTTCTCGTTCTGATGCCGAAGAACTTCCCTACATCTTCGGTCTCGTGGTGACGAGCCTTGGCGAGTCGGTAGATGTGCCGCTCGCCATACCGCGTTTCCAGCTTCCTGCTGATATATTCGAAGTGAGCGGCTTTTGTAGCAGCCAGAGCCTTCTTTGCCGTACTTCTCGCTTCCTGATACTTCCGCCAGTTGTCAGCTGACTTGTCTTTGAGGAACAAGTGATAGCGCTTCTTCTTCTCGTGAACCTTTAGCCTTATGTCATCTGTCCACTACCATGCCTGCTTTTCTGTTCTACACCTTCCAGCTTTCGTTGTGCCAAGTTCGGAATGAGCGGCATTCTTCCATGTTTCATCGACAGTTGCGACAGTTGCTAATCGAATGCGAGAGAACACAGCTGCCTCCTTCTCCTTCAAACGCCACCATTTGATTCTTCCAGGTCCACATCGCTCTATCTGATTCGATCTGGGTGGTTTTATCTTCAGCGTACAGACAAGCGGGCGGTGTTGCGAGGCTACTGCCTCATACGGCACGGTCTTCGCATCTGTGACAAGTCCTTGGTTGCGATGTCTGATCCTTGGTTCCGATGCCTGACAAGAACAAAGTCTACTTGTGTTCTGGTGTTCCCGCTTAAAAAGGTAATCAGATGGGAGTCGCGTTTACGGAACTTTGTGTTCACGATGGCGAGCTTATGGGCTTCTGCGTATTCCAGTATGCGTACGCCATCGACGTTACGTGTTCCATAACCAAAGCTTATGACAACTGTAACCGTATTTCGTTGCGCCTACTTGCCAGTTAAGGTCACCAGCGATAATTACGACGTCTTCTGACGGCACCTCAGCTGTCTTCTCCTCGAGCAAAGAACAGATCGTCCTTTGATTGTTCGATGCATCCCGTCTGTGGATCATATGCCGAAAAGAAAAGGTACAGTCGTTGCTCGACGCTAGAACAATCTTCATCAAACGATCGTCGAAACGTTCCACGCTAGCTATCGAGTCACGCAAACGTTGAGCGACGATTATGGCCACTCCGTTAGTAGTCCTCGGCTGGCCGCAAAGAACAGCTTTGAAGCGGCGACCAATGTTTCTCGACTTGCAACTGGACCATCTTGTTTCCTGCATTGCACAGAGATAGATTCGTTTGTGCCTCTGCCAATTCACATAATTGTCCGGTCAAGGTTCCCACGTTCAATGTTGCAGTACGGACTTTGCACGATACACTGCCTGAAATTTGGACTAGCCTGGTCGTCTCCGATTCCGTCCTTGCACCGAGGACCCCTGCATACTTTCCACACTCGCCGGGCCATACGAGCGCATGTCGGCTCCTGCGGACGCCGTAGCACATCGCGATCTATCGCGATATACCTATGGCATTATCATTATCGCGATATACATATGGCATGATCAAACATGTTGATGTGACATGGATGTTCGTAGGCCGGCCCGTCACGGAGGCCTGTCACCTGCATTCGTGTGTCTGCGTTTAGCAGCTCGCAAAGCGAGCAGTATCCAATGGCACTGCGGGCAGGAGCAGATGTTACCACCTCACGCCAGTTTTCAATGTGTATTGAAACAAAAATTTCCGAGAATACAAAACCGTTTACTGGATGAAACTTCTATTTCGTTTGCAGAGGGCTCGCCATGTTCATGAATATTCATTACCAGCCGGCTTCGCCGCGCTCATCTTTTTCCACACATCTCAATACCCCCTATATTCGGCTTTTCGTTCATCTGAACGGAAGATAAACATTATTTCACCAATAGCACCATACCTGCTACTTTCAACGCTATAACGATGCATGAAATGGTGGAAAGAGCGTTGATCAAGTGGACAGATGAGAGGAAAGCCGGGTATTTGTCCAGCATTTTACCAACGAATGCAGTAGGCGCGACGGTGCCACGCCCCGCAAGACTGGGCTGTATCACAAAGGAGGTCTGGAGTGCCTGGAGTGCTCTGGAACCGCTTGAGAAATTTCTAACACTGGCCCCGCTCTCGTCAACGCACGCTCCGCCCATAACGTATGCCTCGCGCTTCTCAACGGGAGTGCTCTGGAGCCGCTTCGCGGATTTTTTGAAATCGGCTCCACCCACCTTGGTGCAGGCTCCGCCCACAACGGGAGTGCCTCGCTCATTCCTACATTTGATCATTTGGGGACCATAATCCACTTTTTGGCACCGTCTGCAGTGATTTAAGACCAAACTACCCCTTTTTAGACTGTTCCTCGTGCTCAGATGCACGCCCCGCAAACGTGGATGGGCCTCAGCACGCCGCAAACATAGTAGACTCTTGCAAGATATTCTTCTTCGTCATGGACTTTTCTGGGCTCTCTAAACATTTTCAGGGACCGAGTTACCCCCAGTTACCCCCCCCCTCACCAGCGGCACGCTAGCGCACGCTGGCGTAGCGAGGGCACGGGAAGCATAGGTATCGATCTAGCTTCACCAGCGTTTCTCGAGCGTTTCTCCAGCGTTTCTCCAGCGGCACCAGCGTTTCACTAGCGCTTGCAGCGGCAGGGAGTAGAGACTATGGGAGAGCTGGAGAGTACAAAACACAACGATTTCTCGTAGTGAAATGTGGCGCGTGTAGTGCACCACATCAGTTGGCACTACCGTACTCCCAACGATCAATACCGTGAGTTGAGTGTTGAAACTGATGTTTTCGTTGTTTTTGTTTGTTGAAAAGTGAAAAAGCAAGGACACTTTGCCTAAGAAAGACTCAGAAAAAATGAACGAAATTCATCATCGAAGCCACAGTCCGCAATTGCAAATCGTAATCACATAAACAAAAGTGAAAAAAGCAAGGGCATTCTGCAATTTCGCTAAGAAAGATTCAGAAAAAAATTAACGAAACCCATCATCAAAGGGGAAGGGGCGAAGCAGGCCGAAGACGACCCAAAAACATCAGTTTCAACACTCAACTCACGGTATTGATCGTGTACGGTAGTGCCCACTGATGTGGTGCACTACACGCGCAACATTTCACTACGAGAAATCGTTGTGTTTTGTACTCTCCAGCTCTCCCACAGTCTCTACTCCCTGCCGCCTGGCAAGCGCTAGTAAAACGCTGGTGCCGCTGGAGAAACGCTGCGAGAAACGCTCGAGAAACGCTGGTGAAGCTAGACCGATAGCTATGCTTCCCGTGCCCTCGCTACGCCAGCGTAAGCTGGTGACGCTGGTGAAGCTAGATCGATACCTATCCTTTGCCCGGCACTGCCGCTGGCGTACGCTGGAAGCGCTACGCTACGCTGCCGCAAAGTATAAACGCAGCCTAAAGGATACACGCTACCGTTACCATGAATTCGAACGCCGAGTTGTTGGAAGCTTCTTTTTGTCAAAGAGTTTTTCGCCCGTGTTTTTGACTTTATCGCGGGAACTGTCTTCAAAGAGCTCGTACAGAATCATCCCACTTACGCCTAACGGTATTTAGCTAGTGCCTGGTGAAGAGCTAGGACTACAACACATACCCCGCCTTATAGACATTGCCCGAGGTCTCTCCAAGAAGACGAGGGTAAAAGCTGGAAGAAAAATGCGGTGGTGTAAGTTGCACCAAAGGAGATAGACGCGCTCAGTGGGAGGGTACCCAATACTGGTTTTCCCTCCCACACAAGATATACGTATTAGCACCGTGATGTGTTGAACGGCAGTGTCAGTACGATCCTCCCTCCCCTCGAAGAAAGATCCCGGTACCACCCAACCTACCCTCTCTTCCGGTTCTGATTGTCTGCCGAGGATTAAGTATTAAGTAACGATTTGCAAGCTTGCGGCCGCGGGAGATCCCACTGCAACAAAAGGGGGCTAGAGCACACTTGTTGACATGATCAAATCGAAAGCTTCTCCTGAGGGTGATAACTTTTTCAGGCCCTTGAGAAAAAGAGGGCGGCACGTTGAGGAGATTTCTCTACTGTTCCTACTACCCATTATCTAAATTTTTCCCTGTTTCAGAAATATTTTGAATGGGTTTAGATGGGTTGATGGCAAGTCGCATACGTGTTTCTATGCATCGGACGACAATGGGTCCTTCCATAGGCAATCTTCCGTAGACCCAAAAACATCCTTACAACGCGCAATATTTTTTCCCAAAAGCGCAACAGTTTTTTTTTTGAATACCTGCTAGTCTAGAAGATACTTCAGATGAAGCTCGACTCCTTCTGCGCCATTGTGAGATAACTCATTCGGAAACCTCAATACGCCTTAAAGGCAGTTGGCATGATGATTTGGTACCCGGCCCAAAATGCTAGCAGGACGCTATATAGTGGAAAAATGGCGAAAGAACGGAGTGAAATGGTCAAAATCTGCTGGAGAGCCTTCGTTGTCAATGAACTGAAAATCAGTTTCGGACGAGTTTCCGTAAGCGTCTTGCCAAGAACCGCTACCGAAGATATAGGAGCATGTGTGCACTCAAATATCCATGCAGCCCCGCTGCCGCTTCGGAACAATCCCTTCACTTTATAGTTAGCTTAGCAAATGAACCAATACGAACGTCAGGAACGGCCGTCCATTTGTGGGCGGGCGGGCGTGGCGGGCGTTCGGGTCGAAATGTTGTAGATTGATAGGGCCTTGTAAGGGTGCTTTCCTTGGAAAGGCAGCTACGCAGCGCCTGCTTAGGGGCACGGAATTCCGTCCTGCCAGGCATAATAATCTTAACCGTCTTTAGGGGTTATCGTGCCACCTGCCTTTGAAAACACATATTACCGTTGATGAGTGGAATCCGAGCTTGACTGTTCATATGAGTGTGCGCCGTGCATCATGTTTCCAGGCAGAGGTTGTGGAAAGCTGTTCGCACAAGCGAAGTGATGTTCACTCAGGGTTTAGAAAGGTCATTTGTTTTGAGATGTACTATTTCGTCATCTACGTACTTGCTAATTTATGCTAAATACCAGCATTTTTAGCTGATCACTTTGATAATTTGCAGTCTTCCACACATCTGGGTCCTCTACAGCACTGCTTCCACTCCTCAAAAACACCGACGATACTTTTGCCGTGTTTGTTGCTCAGCGACCCTGCGTTTACGCCCCCTCCTCCTTGGCGGCCATATACGACCCCCTTGATGGGTTCCGCACAACAATGCTGTACCCTGCTCCCTAACGCTCAGGGACCTGTCCAGGAGACTTGGACCAACGCTGCAGAAGTCATTCTCCGGTCTCATCAAAAGAAGTACCGGGAGAGCGGAACCGGAGACAAAGCAGCGTGGTTCTGGAAGTCCACCAGGTGGCTAAGAGGAAGAAGGAAGCGCGCAAGCGATAGAAGAAGACAAGAACTCCAGAAGATCTCGCTGTAAGCAAGGGGCGCAAATGACTCGCTAAGGCAGCCGTACCCAAGGCGAAGAACACGAAAATAGACGCTTTGTACGACGGAATGGACACCGGAAAGCAGACAAGTTCGTTTTCCGGCCGTAACGGTGCCATTCTGAGGAAGCCAGTCGAGGGCAAGAGGAGGTGGGAAGGATACTTTAGTATACCTCTGAACAAGGAATTTACTCGCAGAGCCCATATATAGAGCTGGGGCTGGTCGTATCAGTCTGGAAAGAGAATGAGGTCCGTCTACAAACATTGGATGACGAACGAGAAGGTGACAGGTCTAAACAGGATACCGATTGAGATCTAGAAGACCCTTGGACAGCATGGAGCAAGTTGGCTGACCCGCTTCCTGAACAACATAACAGCCGAAGAAAGAGTAGCAAAAACTTGGAATGCGGTCTAATCGTCCCCATATATAGGCAGAGGGAGGGGCGAAGGAATACTTTAACTACGGGGCATCGAACTGACCGCATATATCATGGAAATTTTGTATACAAGGCTAGGGGACCTTGTCACCATCTTGCAGAAGCAGTTCGGCTTTATGTCCGGGAAGTCTACTATGGATGCCATCTTTATCGCTGCACAGGTAGCGAGAAGTAACGAGAGAAGCGTCAACTTTGCTACCTAGCCTTCCTGGACTTCCAAAAGTCCTTCGATCGCTTACCGCGACCTACACCCTAAAGGGCTCTCAGAGAACGGAACGCTGAGAGAACTGAGAATGCACCTCAGCTCCTTGGTGAGAGGAACGATGGAGCATGGGCTGTACGCACCCTGCTACCTTGCAAAGGAGGTAGCATCAGAGCTGGGCTACACCATTATCGACTCTTATAGCCCATTCCTCTTCCTTTTAACCTTGGATATCATGTGAAGGAACTCATAAAGACCATCCTCTACGCCAACATTGCTCTGAAAGCGGAGAGCAGAAACGAAGTTTAGGGGAAAGCGCAGAAACGGCAGGAAGTCTTAGACGAGAATGGTCTACTAAGCTCCAAGCAGTGCACCGAGCCCAACATGGACAGTCATGGAGAATCCGTCCAAAAGGTGAAGGACTTCCGCTCCTTATAAAGCCATCTGGCTCAAGATGGTAGCGTGGACGGGCAGTAAAGGCTCGAATAAATACCGCACGGTTGAAGTGAAGGGGCTCAACCGGGGTTCTATGTAACTGGCGGTTCTCTAGGATCCTTGAAGACAGCCCCTCGCGCTCAAGTAATTCTGGTCATCCTTCCTTGCGGTAAGTCAGCCCAGGACACAGCATTAGTTGGGGATTTTGGTCGAGCCCGTAAGACCCCCCCCGCTTTTTGGGGATTCGGTACGACCTCTCCCCTAAAAAAACAAACAGTGAAAAAAGGGAGTTTTTCACCGTTTTTTTTTGAGCTCGAGCTAGGCATACCTATATGACGGCTCTAAGTGGTAAAGGAGTAAAGTGATACCACTCAAAGTTTGGAGGAATACCTGTCAACTTTTGCGAAGCAATGAATACGTGGATGTGAAATAGCGAATGTGCTAATCCTCCCCCCGTCGCATTCTCTTCACAAGTTGGAAGAAAAGACGAAACTGCGGACAGCAAAACGTATATGTATCGAATTAAGAAAGAAGTTGGGAGAAATAGAGAAATTCCGAAATGGCGAACAACGTCTTGATACGGATACGGACTAATCGCTTGGCCCACCAGTGGGAGAGAAGCTTTCCGTTTGCGAAAAACAAAAAAAAAACAAAAAATAACAAAACAAAACAAAAAGGGCATAGGAAGAGCCGCAATATCAAGGCTGGAAAACGGCCGAGGAGTCGATTGGAAGGGATTCTGGGCAGGACCAACGCCGCAAAGTGGTTGAAGGTGGTTGGAATGGGGTGCGTTTTTCCAGGAAAACAATTGCCTTTGAAGGGCCATAACTTCCTAAAAGGCGGATCTGTGGGAAAGAGGAAAACGCAGTAGTGTAGAAAGGTTCGAGCTTCTCTAAGAATACTGAAATGTTTATGAAGGTCGCCAAATTCAGAGAGAAATTTAGGTTGCGGATCTACCGAGGATGCGTGCAACCTGCCCTGGTTCAAACGAAGATATTTTCCATAAAACTCAACAGTTTGCAAATCTGAAACCAGTGTCGAATACTAGATTTCCTCTCTTTAAAAACTCCTTAGGCTGCTTGTGAAGTTTCTGGGATTCATGAGATAATTGCGTTGGGGATTTACTAGGAAGCACCGAGCTGCGCGAAAAATCCTTTTTCTGTGTACCGTTTCAAGCGAACGTACTCTGATATCCAGGAATGCATCTGGAATGCATCCCTTCTTGGATAGAAGCAAGGAGTGGGTTTTTAGCGGCCATTAGCTTCATTTGTGAATGCGCCATGCCTAGGCTCCCACGCAGAGGTAATGGAATGGTGCAGTTCCACGCAATGCCTGTCCACAAGAGCAGATGTGTTTACAGGATTCAGGGAGTTCTATGACCAACCTACGCACTTGTTTACAGTGTTTTCCGTTGCGTATGATGGGGCGTGTCCGTGTCCGACACCGCCAGATCTGTGCTCCGCCATTTGCTGACTCTGATAAAGGAGACCAACAGCTTGAAAACGTCTGATACGAACGGATACAAACGATATGGTTGTCCTTCGTTTGTCGTAAGAAAAAAAGACAGGTTGGCTCAGCGCCAATCGCGGTCGCCCGGACACCCCATCATCCGCAGCGGACCAGGATATGAGTTGTACTGTTTAGCCATATACCCACTTACGAGAAGATGTAGACTTATTAATATTTCCAGTTAATTTCTGATTAGTTTATCAAAAAGTTTTGTACTATTTTTTTACATATCCTACAAAGCAAGTTTCGCTACACAGGACTCAGCATACTGACACCTTTGCGCTGCGCTCGTTACTGGCTATCGCACTCATTACGACCTCCCCCCCCCGTCTCCCAGCGGCCAAATACGACCCCCTGTTGGGGAATCCCCAACAATGATGTGCCCTGAGCCAAGAGAATGTCCCACTTTCGCAACCCCACAGCGAGCGAGGAAGGTGTTACAGCCACCGAAAGTTTTAGTCGTAACACCCTTTCAGATGGACTGCCTATTTGCTGGATGTCCTCCCCATATCTAACGCAGGACCAATCGGTTGTTTGTTCTTTGTTGGGGTGGCGGGCCTTCATCGGAATTGCATGTCCATTGTGCTGACTGCGCTCGTGCACACAAGCGATTCCGTTCTCCTTTATTACATTTTATTCAATAGGAGCACATACAGTCAACTGCAACCCATCTCGCAAAGGAAAGCGCGTTGAAGTCACCAGTGAAGCACTTTTTTGGTGCAAAAGCTCGGCTACACTGGAAGATGCACGCTACCGTAGTCCTAACTTGTACGCGGAGTTCCTGAAAGTGTTCTTTTACGAGTTTTCCGCCGGCATTTTTGTTGTTTTTCGTATTCCTTTCTTTGCATTGGTGACGTATACTATTGGGAGATGCGAAAAAGCGATTCGTGAGCCAGGGGTTGCACAGAGACCGCAGGGTGGTGTGACTGCCAAGGAGCGAGTTTGCTCATGGTATTGTTGACGATTTTTTTCCCTTTTTTTTCTTCATTGGGGAACTACTCATCAGCTGCTGGAAGTCCAAAAACAAGGAGTAACTTCTAAACATTGTTCAGTAATGCTATTCGTTGGGAGTGATCGGAAGGGAACATTGAATAATATTCAGCCAGCTTCACAATGAAAGGACCATCGAATGCTGGCTTGAACACTTTTCAAACTATTAGGTTGGTGTCATACTTTTTTGAACCCAAGTATTCGCCTATTACCTGAACAGCGCTACCAGTAATGTGAGCATTTATACACTAAGGATTGGTCTTTCTATTAGTGTCACTGGCTCGGCTTCTGCTCATCCTTATTCTGCATTATGGACAAGAATGTTATCCGCTACCTTCAGCACCGACCCCTTCAAGCGCTTCCTTAAAGACACATGGTACCCTCAGACACATTGAGGGTGTATGAGACTATCAGCCTCCTACTTGTTGATATGTCGTGGTCCTCCTGCACGGGGTCAGAGTACGGGGCCGTGGGAAAGTCGTAATTCCTTGCTACGCCGCCCGTTTTTGCAAACTCACGTTTTTACTGAAACCGTCCGCGCGGCGCGGTCGCGTGCAGCTCTTTTGGCTTTTTGCCAAGTCCTGTAATTGCGCTTTGGAATACAAGTACAGCGCAATTCCTTTATGCGGATACATTTAAGGTGCTGCAAAATAAGAACTGAAGATGATGACGAGAGCTAGGTCAACTCAAGAGCAACGGTGGTGCTTCTGCAATATCCCTCAGAGGCCGCACATTCCCACAGAACCTGACAATAAAAACGGCCTAAGCGTCCCACTCGTTAGTTTGAAGTATTTCTATAGCTTTAGAACCGGATTCGAGCTGGATCGCAGAAATGCACACGTGATTTTGATTTATTGCGCTTCTTTAGTTTTTTTTCAATTTTGTTTTATTTACATCTACATTTGTTGTTCTTCGTTTCTAGCCTTTGTCATCTTCATTACCTTCCTATTCGGACTTTAAAGCATGAGCAATACCTCAAATGTTAGGGAATTGCGTTTTGCTTGTATTGTCATGCTGTCCGTTTTATTGTCATGTTCTGTGTGGAATGCGCGGCCTCTGAGGGATATTGGCAGAAGCAGCACAGTTGATCTTGAGTTCTAGCCCTCGTCATCATCTTCGGTTCTTGTTTTCCAGCACCTAAAATGTTATCCGCATAAAGAAATTGCGTTGTACTTGTATTCCAAAGCGCAATTACAGGACCTGGCAAAAAGCCAAGAGAGCTGCACGCGACCGCGCCGCGCGGACGGTGTTAGTAAAAACGTGGGTTTGCGAAACGGGCGGCGTAGCAATGAATTACGACTTTCTCACGGCCCCGTACTCTGACCCCGTGCACTTTTAGGCGGCGGACCACGACACATCAACAGCTGGGGGGCTGATAGTCTCATACATCCTCAATGTGTTTGAGCGTACCATGTGTCTTTAAACTATTTCTTCTACCACCCTGGCGCTAGCGTGGCAGCTGTCGACGCCGAAATAGTGGAGCTGCACAAGGACGTCTACAGTCATCAGACAATCTTCCACGATGCTAGCTCTTCAGAGAGGGAGCCTCCGGTTCGAACGACGAAGTGAGGTTCGATAGTACCTGCAAACTCAGCTCCAGATAGCGATGGGTAGCAACTGGATGAAGAAGCTGCCTCCGCGGTCAATCCGTACGCAAAGCAGCCATGAGATCTGAAGCAAATCGTCAAGCAGAGGGCAAAATTCATCGGCACAGTCCGTCTTCAACGTGCTGGTGCAGCATACCCCGTCAAAAAAAGTTCGAGCCGTACTTCATGCAACAGAGCTCGATGTCTCTCCCCTTGCACCGGTGTAATCCAGACATTGCTCCTTCTGACTGCTAGTCGCCTCCCGTATTCAACCGTTATACAACAGAGAGAACCTCCACGACTTGAGTCCAGGTCAAAGTTGAGATGATGTCCAACTTTGCGTCGCGCCGGCGTGCATTGTTAAGCGATGGCATCCACAAACTGTCCAAAAACTGGGAAAGATCTCTCAATAACATTGCTGTATAACTTTGATTTTGTACGCCTCTCTGTAAAAAGAAACTCTAATTTGAAAAAAAAAGTGACAGAACTTTCCCGCCAACCTATACATCACAAAAAGAGCACAAAATACGAGCGGGAAGGGTGTCAAAAAGGTCAAACGGAGAAAGGGAACGGATAGCTTGAGTCGAATAAGCCAAAGAGGAACTGAAACAAAAAGAAAACAGTCGCACCACCCTTCAGCAGTTGGGTATCCAGAAGCGTCCTTAAGTTGAACAACGATTCCGACCCATATCAATGGAAGAGGGCAACAGTGCTTTATGATTCCACCTTCAGCCAAGCGATGTCGTTGTGCTCTAGCTTGTCATAGCAATGTCCTACAAGAAGAGAAGCAAAGAACTACATCGAGTTACGGCTGGATCCGTTTTACGTGCACCCACGTGAATGATCAGCTTCGAGTAGACCCCTTTCAAATGGATCAGCATCAAGAGTACCTCTGGAAGCGAACTCAAGGGTTACGAGAACACTGCCGTAAATTGGCGATAAATTTCAGCAGAATAGCACTATTCCACAAACACAATAATAAGGTCACCACCGCTAAGAGCTATCGAGCCATACTAGAACACGAGATGAGACGAAAAGTTGTTCCCCAGGACTCTCTAGGAAATTATACTGATTATACTGATAACGCCAGAACGCACAAAACATGCGAATGAGCACTAGGAATGGAAGGAATCTGTGAAAAGTGTCAACCATCCGATTTGCCCGAGATCATCTCTCTTGTATGATTGTTGTACATCTCTTTTTTTGCACCTTTCTACATCTTATCTCTCAAGGGTTCCTTGCTCTAGTGCTCACATGCTGACTTGTCTGAGTTGGGAAGCAAGCCCGATACTACAGCTGAAAGTGGTATGCTACGAGAGCAATACTGATGTATCCAGCAACGTCGAGATCGAGTGCAAAAGCTCGTGGACAAAAACAGGGTCTGTATATAACGTAAGCCAAATTTCGCGATTCTGTACCATTTTCTTAGTGGACCTTTAAATGAAACTCGCACCTAAATTCAACCCTTAACTCGATCATTCTGATGTATTGGTAAAATGCACCTCTCTTAACAACATGACTAAATTCGAAGCGCTCAAATAAGGGTGCAAGTAAGAGCCTACGCTAGTCCAACAGTATCCATAAGAACCGTACATGCAAGTCCTCGAGAAAAGTTGAGCATAGATCTGATTCACAATTCTGTCAGAGTTTTTAGGCAAAGAATCACAATTGAATACTTGTGTCTACATTCCAGGAAAGATGGTGATTAAAAACACTTGAAAAAGAAGTTTTCTATCTTCACTAGCCCGCTCTTGATAAATAATGATCCAGCATTTATAACAAGCACCTGACTTGGCTGTACGATGGCTTCGTTTTCGCTGATGAGTCGCGAAATTTTCTCCTCAACCGATTCTGCGTCGATAGTGCTGCCAGTAGCAGCACTGCTTCTAACTGCACCAGAAAAAGTACTATCATGATGATGTTGGGTATGCTGCATACATCTGCCACTTGCCAGTTGACAGCTCTGCAAAACATGCGCAATAATATTAGAGCACAAGGAAAACTCCTAAAAAAATAGTTCTGCTACCAGATGCTGCACATAGGATACACTAAATATAGTTACACCAATTTCAATTTTAGCAAAGAAGGCAAAGGCGGGCAGTAGTTTAATGAACATGAACGGACTCTATCTCAAAAGGTCGAGCATGGATTCCATAGGTGCAGTTACTTTCTAACCTAGTGTCTATTATGAACTCCTTCAGGCACACTTAAAGAGGAGCAGATAATAGTGCATGCACTGTACTCAACAAAAACGTAGCTCTTCATTTCAGCTCCACTCGTTGGTATCGCTTTCAGTCTTAATATTTCTTTCACAGTTGAGATATACGCCATCTGTTTGAATTATAGTGACATTGTTTCGCTGTCGACAGAACAGTAGGCGTCCAGTTCATGGGTACATCCAAACGACGGCTATTGATAATCGTTCTGCCTTTGCTTTCAATCAAGTACTCTCCACATGTGTTCCGCACGAACAGACCGAGTCGGATAAGGCAAATCGTGGTTCTATCATCAGATAATTTCGCACACACAGAACGGAGGCAGAACAGGGCAGAGATAGTGATGGGGAACGACAGCTTCAACCTTACGTCAACGATAAAAGCAGGAGTTTCCCGCAAATGCCCTTAACACGCTGACGACGATGTCAGGCAATGGTGGGGACAGAAAGCCTGTCTCGTGGGTTGATGTGAGAGAACGCTGTCTGACAGTATATTGCTCTGATAATAAAGATGTGCAAGCAACCAAGTTCGTTGAAATCGTGTCTCTAGGGCTAGCTTGACGCTCTGAAACGAACATCATAGTTGCTTGGCACGAACTAAATGACGCCCGCGCCACAGGCGCCGGCGCCAAAATACCATAAATCACCAAATTAGCTGAAAACTTGTCTCCTGGGGCAGTTTGACCCCCTTGACATGAATATCGCATTGTCAAGATGCTGTCTGGTGCCCACGCCAACGGCGCCGGCGCCAAAATACAATAGGGCACCAAATCCGCTGAAAACTTGTCTCTTAAGGTATGAATATCACACCTGCTCAGCGCGAAGCTGTGTCTAGCGCCCGTGTAGCAGGCGATGACATGACACGCATGCATTTACCCAACGCGCGTAGCGCGAAACTGCCTGGTGCCATCGCCTGTCATGCCAGGAAGTTTTGACAGCCAGAGCGAAATTCGTGTTCCGAAAGTAAAATCGCGGGCGAATTCAATATCAGATCGGTCGTCAAAGAGAAAATAAGTGCCTGGTTTTGGAAGACTGGGGCAGTAGAAGGTAAATTGTGCCAAAATCAAGACTCATATCCTCGTTAGGCATTCTTTAATACGGTTTGATTAGAATCACTTATATGTCTGAAAATTACTGAACTGCATCAGGTAAAATATGCTGTTTCACGCGCAAGTCATGAAGAAAATGGCTCGTCGTCAACGTGTTAAGGGAGCTGAAAATAGTGCGCGAAAAGGAAGGTCTCTTGCCATATCGGTGGAATTATGAAGTAATACGCCACTCCGAACTCCTTAAAAGTGACCCCATTGCGATGGCGAAGACAGACGAAACAAATAAGCGATGAGCTACATGCTGATTTTTTTCGAAAACAAGAGTAGGAGGTTATTACACTCAACGGTTTGGTTGATGGTTAGACTCCTCTCGGGTCGAGTTTTTGCATTTTTCATGTTTCGCTATTCTCGCTTATATAAATGTCTGTGGTGAGTATAACATGAATATCTGCCATCTATGGGCAAACTAGCCGGCTCGCCGGCTAACGCCGGCGCGCCTAACTGAGATACAGCACCGCATCGCCGAGCGGGCGCGGCTCCGCCGCCTTACCTTCTTATACACATTTCAATGCGCACCTAGTATCCGGTTTCTCTTTTATATAAACAGATAGTCAACATTTTGTGACCAATAGCATGTTCATATTCCACATTTTCAACACTACGGTGTATGGAATGGTGATAAGGAGCGAGTGGGAAGCCGGGTATTAGTTGAGCATTTGATCATGCGAATGCAGGTAGGCGCGATGGAGCCATGTCTTGCAAGGCCGGGTCACAGAGTTCTGCAGTGCCAGGAGTCTGGAACCGTTTGAAGAATTTCTAGGACCGACCCCGCCCATTTAGACGCACGCCCAGCCCACGACGTGTGCCTCGCGCTTCTCAACTAATAACCTCTCGCTGATCTTAAACTACTTTTTCCCCGTGTCTGTAGTGCCCTGGAACCGTTTTGCGAATTTCCTAATTTGGCTCCACCCACTTCGGCGCAGGCTCCACCCACAACGGGACTGCCTCGCACGTTGATCACTCGGGGACCATAATCTCCCCTCTGGCACCATCTGCAGTGCTTTAGGACCAAACTACGGCCTTTCATACTGGTACCTCGTGCTCAAATGCACCCCGCCCACTGTGGGCGGGCCTCCACGCCGCAAACATAGTGGTACCTTGCCAGACGTTCGCTTTCATCATGGACTTTTCTGCGATCTCTGAACGTTTTCGGGAACCGAGTAACCGACCTTTATGGGAAGCGCCGCTCATGTCAAGTACGCCCCGCCCATTTCGGGTGTATATCCTGCATTTGGTGTAATAACCCACTGCTAACCTTATTCCACTTTTTCCCGTCTCGGAGCTGCTTTGTAGCCAAGTTATGGTGTTTTTTTCAGTGACATGCCGCCCATTTGCGGTGTGTCTCCTCTACCTGGTCGGGCAGCCATCTGTTAACCATCGCTCTGTTCCCACATCTCGGGACTGCTCTGGAGCCGAGTTATGACTTTTTTCAATGACATCGCTAACTTTCAACGCACGCCCCGCGAGCTGTGGGCGGGGCTTAAAATGGGTCATAGGTGCTGTGAAGGTTTTGCCCCATGTTCTACCCATTCTGCCACCATGACCGACTTCTCCGAGTTCTTCACGTGCTATGAATATGATAAAGGCGTGCATAATTAAAACGCAGCTTTTTCGATAGTGGGCTGCTCATACGGTGCTGTAGTGATCGAATCGTGACAGATAGAGCAAGGCTTAGAATCCTGCACTACTTAGCACACGCTTCTATTTGCAGCAGGGGTGTGGTCCGAGCCATAACGCCCATACAATACATAGACATAGATACAATGTGCAGTCGGTCAATACAAAGCAATATGAATCGCTCAGTAGAAGAGTAAATTCCATTTCCATTAACTGCACCTAAATGCCTACAGATTGACGCTTCCCTTTTTAATTACCATGCAACCCGCTAGCTGAAGTACAAATATTGTGGGTATCATACTCCCTTATTAATCGTTCTCATCAGTAATCGAGGCGAGGGTGCAATGCGCTAAATATGCAAGATGATGAGGAATTTTTTTTATTGAAATGCAGGAAAATGAGTTCAAAATAGATCAAAATCAGTCACTATCTACCAACATCTCGTCCCCCCCCCTTTGCTTACTACAGACTTTCAACCGTGAGAAGGCTGCACCATTTCATTAAGGACCGCGGTTGCGATAACGAATGGGTACAGTTGAATAAGTCCAGATGAGTCCTCAACAAGCGGAAGAGGAATAACTGCAGGGTAATGGGTGGTGCACTGAAAAAGAGAACTCCACATTGTTTGTACATATGAATGTTTGTGTCGCGCGGACACGGGAGAGCTCGAATGACCACCGACAGGACGCTGCCGTTCCAATTGTTGGGTTCCCCCTTATTTGCGACGCCACTTCCTAACACATCACATAGGAGGCAGATTTGCGAAAATTTTTTTATGGTGAATTTCTCTATTTTCCCGTTTTCAGCCGCACACTATACCCCCCCACACGGCTTCGACAGCACTGCATGCATCGGAAAGCAAACGCTTCATTGGACGACCTTGACTCTGTTGCCATCAAAGTAAAGGGATCACACCCGAGCCTCTAATACTCGGCATCAGCGCGGTAAGAAGTGATAAAATGTAGCGCAGATGGGTATCTTATCTGTTTATATCGATTGATAAGAATTACTGTCACCGGACATCAATGTCCTCATCACCAAATCTCTATGATTTGGTTAAGCGACGAAGACTGCAACTTCACCTACCAGTCTCTATCAGTAGTTATCGCTTCCGTCACCCACGATTAATGTCCCACCTCACCCTCTGTATCACTTGCTGAGATGTACCCTCGCTGATGTAGTGACCTCGCTGTGAATACCAAGACCTCACCATTCTAACGCCACTTATCGAATCTTATCAGCAGCTTACAGTTCTTGTCACCCACCAATAATGTCTCTGGCCCATACTCCTTATCATATCTCGAATCAAGAGTTAGCTGATGCTTGCGTTATGATATGGTGACCTTCTCCCTAACGCCCCTTATCGAACCTTATTAGCAGCTTGCAGTTTTTGTGACCCACTAACGATGTTTTTGGCCTATACCCTACATCATATCTTGGAATCAAGAGCTAGCTGATGCTGCTACCCGCCTTATGAATATGGTGACTCCACCTTCTAATGCCTCCTCTATCGGATCTTTTCAACTGATATCACTTCCTGTCACCCACCAATAGTGGTCCCGTCATACCTCCTAACCATTTCTTGGAACCAATGTTTCACTGCTACTGGACCGGCGCTATGAATTTCGTGACAAACAGACGAACGCACACTTGCACGCACGGACATAGCGGATTATATAAAGTAGGATTCTTAATAGTGGCACTCTTGAGCGGTGCTACTCCACTATTACACTTTTCTCATACCACTGAAGGCAACGCCTGCGTTCTGTTATTAATACGCCCTCTCTGGATATCGCAGCTCACCAATGAGGGTGTGGACGTACTAGTTTCGCAACTGAAAAATGCGAGAGAATAGCGGCGCCGTTCGTGAAGAGGTCGGCCAACCCCGCCCACCTGGCAACCACTAGGCCCAGTTTCATTTCTAATTGTTACTTGATGTGCGTTGTTCCGCTGCTGCTTCTATCCACGTCGAGTGGTGAGAGTGAGGTGATGAGGAAAAACAGCTGATACCAACAAGTGAGAACTGGTGCGGCCGCGCCTTATCTTCGCCTCAAGCACGTACAACCTCAGCCCGTATGGGGTTCGGTTCTATATAGGAGATATCCAATGATATTCTTTCTGTTTTCTTTACTAATGAAATAATTTCTAACTTGCTGTCAATGTCTGAACCCATGACACACCAAATTGAACGCGGGCGCTGCTTTAAGCAAGGCCCGTACTGAAGGTTGATTTTTATGTGTAATTGGTATGACATGAATATGGTAGTTGATTTTAATTTTGCTGCATCTGTCTTCGATTTGTGATCCACATCATTCTCTCACCGAATTCACTATGAACACCCATATAATGGCCTTTAGCGCTACTCTGCCGCCAAATTGCGTCAGGCGCCAAAAATAAGTGTCAGAACCGTGATAAGGACGATCGATTACCCCTGTAGAATGATTTCGCTGGAAAAAATTTTTTTGAGCCTCTTTGGGTTTGTGTATTTGGTTGTGCACACGAGTCTTTCTATTAAAGTCGCAGTTTGCCTAGTTGTTCAAACCTTCCCATTTATTGATAAATAAACACAAAACTAGCAACAAGAATAACGTAATTGAAAAAAGAAAAACTCAGTCATCTCCCTAGGTGCATTTTAAAGTGAACAAAGTTGAGTGAATCTGTTCCATCGGTAGGGGAATATCACCACAGCTTTGTCGAGTGAGTAGCTGATAGGGGTTGACAAAGTTCTTCACGTGCAGGCACCCAAGCTTATACCAAGCAGGGAAGGACCTTCGTTGCAGCAAATTTGCGACACTTCTGCCGGCCGCCCGCTAGCGTGTCGCTACGTCATCGCCGCTACGAAGGTGTGAGACTCCAATCATCACAGTCGACCAAATGGTCCGCCACATTCCGGAAAAGTCGAAAAGTTGTGTTCGGTCGAAACTTTGTCTTATAGGGTAATCGATGGTCCTGATCACGATTCTGACACTAATCTTTGGCGCTTAGGCAATTTGGCGGCATCGTAGCGCTAAATTTCCTTATATGGGTGTACGTAGTGAATTGCTTGATCGTATGAGAAAATTTAATATTAGGTTGATTGGCTCTTTTTCATTTGAATTGGCGCGTGAATAATAAAGTGTTCTGGCACACTGTTTTATTGTTATTCGAAAGAGCTTTTCTTTCTCTATAAGATAGCATATGAGATTTTTTTGTTGACCTTAATTTTTTATTTTTCAGATCGTTAAAATGGAGTGCCAAGTCGACAAAACGAGCACCTTCGACACCTTCTTCTTTTGCGTTCAATCAACGCAAAAGCTGCTAGTGACATTTGTGCTGTGTATGGAGAAGGCTCTACGCCTGAAAGAACTGCTCGAAATTGGGCGAAGTTCAAAGACCGCAAATTCGATCTTAAGGACGCTCCTCGTTCCGGGCAACCAGTCGAATTTGATGAAGAAGGTGTCGCAAATGCTCGGTCGTGGCACTCCATTTCCACGATCTGAAAATATAAAAAAATCGAGCTCAACAAAAAATCTCATATACTATCTAATAGAGAAAAGAAAGCTCTTTCGAAAAAACGCGCCATCACTTATTAGCCAACCCAACAAGTAGAGTAGCACCGAGGTGCCACTGTGAAGAATTTGCCCACAAATGGCAAATATTCATGTTATGCTTATGCACAGACATTTATATAAGCGAGAATAGCGAAACATGAAAACGCAAAAACTCGCAAGCCGAGAGGAGACGAACCATCAACCCCACCCTCAATGCCCGATTCATTATCCTTCACTCTATTCAGTAGGCCATGCAATCGTTGGTGATGCGCACCGCTCCGATGCCTGAAGAAACCATTCCAAAGAACCATCACTCTTGATCAGCGTGCCGCAAATGAGACTCCCTTTGCGACTATTTTTTTCCTCGATTCCAACGCACCTTTTCCGGACCCTCCACTCAGCAAGTGACAAAATTTGCAAGTGATTCGAGGCCCATAGAGGCTCAAGACCAATCGGTTCCCATAGACTTCTTTTCCACTCCTTCTTTGGTATTCCAGAACCAATTCTCAATTAGGGGAAATGAACTCAGCGCAAAACATCACGCAAAAAGCCGTTTTCAAAAAGCGCGCCACGTCCTGGCTCCCTGGTTAGGGCATAGAATACCTATTCTATAGCATAGCCTAGCAAGAGACCTATCTATTAGGTGTCCGGAAGTTCTTAGCGTTTGTGCACCTAATCTTTGTACATTCACTGCCTGATTAAAAACTCATTCTGCCTTGCTTCTCAGTAGCACATCCTGTAGAGAATTTCTTGCGCTATCCGATGGTATAATTGCCGTTTCACCATTGCTTGATAAACCCTCTTTTTCAAGATTTTTTCAAGCATTGTGAAAAGAGCACTTCGGACGATTTTTTTCTTCGGCTATAAATTGGGGCAATCCGCAATCGAAACAGCTCAACAAATTAACCAGGTGTGGGGCGCCCAATACTGCTAAAGAAAGCACTGTGTGGCAATGGCTCAATAAATTTCGCTCTGGAGATTTCAGCCTTGAAGGTGAGCCTCATAGCGGGTCGACCTAAAGCAATATCTGACGAGGGATTTTAGGGGGATTTTTGAAGGTTGACCCATCCAAACAGTTCGAGAGGATAGCCAGAAGAGCTAGGCCTTGGCAAATCCACTGTTGCAGATGGTCTGGAACGCATTGGAAGGCTGAAAAAACTCGACAATTGGGTGCCTGTCACAATCGGAGTGACCGGCAGGAATCTCGCACGTCTCGAGGTTCCTTCTTCACTGCTTTGTCGCAATAAGAATTGACCCGTTTTTGAACGGATTTGTCACCTGTGATGAAAAATGGATTATATATGATAACAGGAGACGTTCCGGACAGTGGGTGGATTTGGAGGAACCACCGAGGTAATTTTCAAAGCCGAACCCTCGCGAAAAAAAAATTCTGGTCAGGTTTGGTGGTCATCGGCTGTTGTAATCCACTATAACTTTTTATCACCAGGCCAAACCATCACAGCGAGAACCCTACTGTGAACAAACCGACCAAATGAAAACGAAAATATTGTCAGCTGCAGCCAACACTTATCAAAGAAGGGGTCGATTCTTTTGTATGACAACGCCCGCCCACACGTTTCACAAATCACTATCCATAAATTGAACGAATTGGGAGTTGAAGTTCTACCTCACCCACCATATTCTCTAGACCTTCCCAACCGACTGTCACCTTTTCAGACATTTTCAGAACTGTCCTTGCTGAAAATACTTCATCAATTAAGACCAGGCAAAAAACACCTTCGCAGATTCGTGGATTCTCGACCACCCAGTTTTTTCCTTGATGGGATTTCTCGACTGCTGCCCCATTGGCAAAAGTGTGCTGATTCGAATGGTGCTTATTTGGATTAAATCCGATGAGTGTTAAGAAAGTTATGATCGTTTAAAGTTAAAGACCCAAAACGCTAAGAACTTTCCGGACAACCTAATAAAAGGCAAACGATAAAGAAATAGAGCTTACGCCTCCGGTCACTTTTTTTCGAAACCTGGCACGTTATAGTCTCACACAGCATCGTATCACGGCCTATAGAACGACGACCTGTGGGGGCCTGGCGATGTACAAGTCAGTGTTTCTCGCTCGCAAGACAAATCTGGTACGAGTTTACCTACCACCTGGCGGGTAAAACGCCTGGTTGGTATAGGCGGGAGCGGAATTTGACGCGCTGCTGCGCGCGTAGTAAGTGGGCCACTTGTCACTACACCATCCGCGCCTCACAGACTTGCTTAACTTGTCATATTTCTTGATCTTCGTATTTACAGACTCACTTCAATCAATAAATAATATAGTAATAACAATCAAACCTCCGAAATACTGCCACGTTTTTCAGCACGATCCCGCTCCCTGAACTCTAGCGATAATCATAATACTACGCTCTTCGGTGCTGACTGAGCCTCTACTAGAAACGCCTCTCACATAGTGCTACCCTTCTGTTGAGAAATTTCTGACGAAGATCCCTTTAGGAAATCCACTGGGAAGGACCTTCGGTAGGAAAGGGGTGCACTAACTCAGCCATGAACCTACCCATCATGGTGTGATTGTGAAAAGAGGCACCCATACTACAGACAAGCCAAAAGAGTTACACCTGGAGGACAGGAGGGCCGAACGCATCAGCATACGCTGGGAAAAGGGCAGGGCTGGTCCGGATAAGAAACGGTGGTATTTCACAACGTGCTGGAGAAGCAGTGTCTCGTCAGACAGTGTGGTTGAGTGTTGTTAGACAGTCCCATAATTTCCGGAGCGTCTTGGCCCCGTAATGAAGCTTTCCTCAGTGGGCGCGGTTCTGATGTTGTTAATTATCGCCGGACTTGCTTTCAGGAAAGTGTGCTGATCACAGCGATAGGACTGGGAATTTGTTGATGTATAACGTATAACTGTATTTATAACATAACAAAATTGTGTACAAGGATAACACCACCACCAACAACCCGTGTGTGGTTATCGGGGAATACTCAAAGAAACTGAACGTCAACATGTAATCACATAAGGCCTCACGGACTCAATTTTTTATTCAGTGGTCTTTTAAATGTGCTGTACCTCAACGGTATCGGATGCTTTTTGTTGAGTTTGTCATACGAAGATAAGACTCTATGGGTAAAGAAACGCTTCCCATTATTTAGCTTGCTTTAACAAGGTTGTATTTATTAGTACTGAATAGGAGATGATTCGAGCGAATAAGTGTCCAAGTAAAATAGGTTCCCGCGCATGAGCTTATGCAAAAGCAGGAGGTTCCCGCGAACAGGGTACAGCATGAGGATGTGCGAAATGGCGATCCCTGCCCTGAGAGTGTGACCACCCCAAGGCAGGGATAGCCGAGTGGTTAAGAGTGCGGACCCATAATCTCACTAAGAACCACGAGTTCGATCCCTGCCGAGGCACAAGCCATGCCTTGCAAAAATTGCAAAAACGGGGACGATACTAGCGTCAGGCCCAGGTTGACAGGCCGGCTGATGGAGGAACCCGTCACAACCATCGTGACAAGTCGCAAAAGTATCAGTGTAAAAGCTAGGACGTCACCCGGAAGTGGCGCGCAGAACCCTCGCCCGAGTTCTGTGGTCAGTATGCGAGTGCTACCGAGGGGTGAACGAGCTCGGCCAAAGAAGCTAGTTCGAATTGGGATCCTGAAAGCGGGGTCGCTCACCGGAAAGTCTCGTGAGGTTGCCGACCTCACGAGACGGAGGAATACTCAAGTCCTATGCTTGCAGGAAACGCGATGGAAGGGTGCGAAGGCACGGGAGATTGGAGAAGGTGTCAAACTCTTCTACAGTAGAGCAAACACCAAACGGAATGGCGTGGCCATAGCGGTGGCAGAAGCCCTCAAAGACTGCGTCTCCTCTGTAAATAGGATCGGTGGGAGCGAGAATGGACACGAAGGAGGGGTACTGGACAGTATTGACCGTGTACGCACCACAATCCTGTTGGTCCGAGGCGAAAAAGGATGAGTTCTACCTGACTCTAGACGAAGCCATAAGATCGGTTCCGGTAGAGGACTACCCCACCATAGCCGGGGATCTAAATGGCCATGTGCGAAGTGACAGAAGGGCTCTAGAAAGGGTGCACGGAGGTCACGGAGTAGCGACAAAGAACGCTGAGGGAGAACGGATCCTTGACCTGTCCATAGCCCACGACTTAGCAATCTGCAGCACCTTCTTCGCTTCCCAATCTTAGCTCTATTTCAGGAGCCGGAATCTTCCACTGCAGAGAATTCCCTAGAAGTAATGAGACCACCGCTCGCTCGCAACTTTCTCCGATAGGTTTCAAAAGTAACCTAGCTCGCTGCATATCATCTAGATGAATGAGCACACAACGCTTGCAATGCTGATTTACGATTCCCGTGACTTCACTAGCTTATAGTACGCACTTTTATAGCAAGAAGACGCAACTCTTTTCAGTTGAGGCACGTTATTTTTCCGACGTTTGAACTTAAAAGTCTTCTCGCTCAAATGATTCTCAGCCCTCACAGGGTAAGGATGGTAGGTCGAAGTGGCCATTCGAAATGAAATGTATACCGGCTTCAAGGTCTTCAGACGGGGACTACGAAACCGTCTTCCCTATCTGCTGCGGACCTCCCAGAAAGAAGTTACGGATGTTTTTAGGAGAAGAATATTCGCATTCAGTACGAATTGGCGGCGTAAGGTTGATATGATCGTGGCAGCATGGCCGAGTGGTAAGTCGTAGGGCTCACGAATGTCGAGAGTTTGAATCCTTGTTGCGTGTGCTCTTTTGCATTTTTTCGAAAGTGGTCCCTGTGCACTTCAAAGCAATTTTGCATAACTCCTGTGCCTGATGTCGTGACGTAATGTTTCCGAAGTAATGGAGCCACTGCGAACGATTCCATGGGGAACATTTTTTGGCTGTCGACCTCTTCTCCCTTTGATATGAAAAGCACATACAACAAAAGTGCATTCCAACGAATGATTTTGCCCCGAGAATGACTTTATTCTCCAAATGACATGACTGGAAATCGAATCCGAAGCCGCACGAAGTTGTGGGGGGGGGGAATGCTTTCATATGAGGTGCCGTTGATGTGACAATCATGCTGGAGATCGCGATGGACAAAACCTTCATTCATCACAGACACAGCGTTGAATGATGTCTAAGGAATGGGCGGTTTTAACAATATTAAGCTCCGTTCTGCTTGTAACTTCGAGCATGCATAGTTTATGAGGTGGTCACCAATTAGGCCTCAAAACAGATTCGATTAAAGTCAAAATGTAAGTATCATGTAGTAACACACTTGGCATGCACCACCGCAACAGTGATGTTTTTGTCAGGGTCCCCTCATGATCGCTGTTGGTGGATCGTGTGGCGCAGCGGATATCTCGATGGATTCAGGATGGGACGACGATACAGGACTTTGTGAATCAGATCCTCCTTGTGGCAAACTTTTTGCATTTCTCAGCTTTTTATTCATTCGCGTGTCTGGAAATAAGCCAAGTATGTGCCATTTGAAGGCATATTATACATTGTGGTACCTTACAAACAACTGTTGTGTGGAGAAGCCTGTTCCCAGGAATGTCATATCGTCTCGTCACGTTAACCTGGGTGGCCGCTGTGTATGTCGAAGAGCATCCTGGACCGTTTTTAACTCCGACCGACTTCGGATTCAACGGAGGTGTTGTCTTTCCTTGTCGAGAACACAGTAACTGTTCTTCCTGGCGTTTGTTAGGTGTAGTTGGTGCAATAGACGCATATGCTCCACATGTTTTGTTGAACTTTAACACAGTTGTTAGATTTGTCCATCAATGAAGGGAAAGGTTAACGTAATGGGACGAGAACATTCCCGGAAACAAGCGTGTCCACAAAACCGAGCTGGTTTGTAAGGTATCAGATGAAGCATATGCCTTCAAATGGCACATACTCGGCTTATTTCCACTGCTAGACACACAGGAACGCGAATGAATAGAAAGCTGAAAAATGCAAAAAGTTTGCCACAAAGAAGATCCGATCCTTGAAGTCCCGTATCGTCGTCCGATCCAGAATTCATCGAGTTATCCGCTGTGTCATCCGATCCGCCAACAGTGAACATGAGGGGACCGCTGACAAAAACATCACTATTGCACCGGTGCAGGCCAAGTGTGTTACTACATGATACTTACATTTTGACTTTATTCAAAGCTATTTTCGAAGCCTAATTAACGAGCACCTCATAAACTATTCTTCTTCTCCCTAGCGTTAGTCCTGCGCCGCCGCACGGTCCGCTGTTCTTGTCAGATGTCGCCATTTGTTCGGATCCACTACATCTTCTGCCGCGGCTTTCACTCACTTCAGTGACGTCCTTCTTGATGACGCCCTTCCATCTTTTGTTTGGGGCTCCTCGTGGTCGCTTGCCCTCTACATCGAATTCCAATGCCTTCCTTATTGAAAAAGTAGTTTAAGATCAGCGAGGGTTAATAGTTGAGAAGCGCGGGACTTACGTTGTGGGCGGGGCGTGCCCAGAGGTGGATGGAGCCAAATTAAGAAAATTCGCAAAACGGTTCCAGAGCACTCCAGACACCGGGAAGGAGTAATTTGAGATCAGCGAGGGGTCACCGGTTCACAAGTGTAAGCATATCTATTGCGTGTGGAGCGTGCGTCAGGGTGAGCGGGGCCAGCCTCAAAAATTCTTCAAGCGGTTCCAGAGCACTCCAGGCACTTCGGACCACTATGTGATACGGCCCGACTTTGCGGAGCGTGGCTCCATCGCGCCTACCTACATTCATACGATCAAATGCTCGACTAAAACCCGAATTTCCTCTCATCTGTCCAATTGATCAACGCTCCTTACCACCACTCCATACATCGTAATAGTGTTGAAAGGAGCAGGTATGATGCTATTGGTCAAAGAATGTTGACCACCGGTATAATGTTTGTTCGGATAAAAGAAGAGCCTGATACTAGGCGGCTAATAAAATGTGTGGAAGAAGGTAAACGCGGCGAAGCCGCGCCCGCTCGACGAAGCCGGACTGTATCTCAGAAGGAGGCGCGCCGGTGTCAGCCGACGAAGCCGGCTGGTGTAATATATGACTCTGCAAACACACTTACATTAGATAGTAAAGCCTTCTCTATAGCGCTTGCTCAGAAAAGTCCCAATCACAGCCATTATTTTCCGAATGTGGCAGAGAATGAGCAAGTACTGACTGTTCTCAACGTCTTAGTATCTATCATTAGCTCGGCAAACAGTGGTTGTAGCGTCACCACTACATCAGAGCTCACCTAAGCTTGCCTGAAAGAGTTTGCTTGCGCTTAATAGTGCGCTTCGGCGCCTTGTGACCTACAGGTAGATTTGGGTGCTCAGCGCCGTATTACACATTAAGCGGTTTTCGCGAGGACGTGTGCAATATGCGTGTATAGCTGGCCAATCTACCCCGAGGTACATGTTTCTAGCATTAAATCTGCCATTTAGATCCGGCATTAATCTGGCATTTTGACCTGACTACGAAAACTGAAGCGAGCACGAGCATCGAGTGCAACTCAATTCATGTTTACGTCTATTCAGCTACAGCGAAATACTCCTGCACGAAGCCTCACCTAGCCATTTCTGACGCACACCTTCTGTTACTGTTCCAGTTTTTCTGATATCTAAAACATGTTCCGTTTGAAGAGAAGCAG
Source organism: Cooperia oncophora (assembly GCA_036418165.1). Classification (NCBI taxonomy): domain Eukaryota; kingdom Metazoa; phylum Nematoda; class Chromadorea; order Rhabditida; family Trichostrongylidae; genus Cooperia; species Cooperia oncophora. Next base: position 291,175 of record MU966573.1, read on the forward strand.
TAGATGACAGATTGGAACTAGAACCACCGGTGACCATCATTCCTACCAACTGCTGCCTCACGTTTTCAAGCTTAAGTCAGGACCTCACGAATATGACATCCCGGCGCACAAACGCTTGTGTCGTGCGCTACGGGTACCATTACCGTTAATGGTTTCTGTATGACGCAGGCGCAAAATCCTGTAGGATCACTGGCTAGATTCGTGAACTGCGATCATATCTATGTGAAAGTGCTTCCTAGACTAAGGAGGGACATTCCCCACAGAATGCAAAAAGCAGTCTCCCTCAAAATCCAAAGCTTTATCTCACGCCTGTGAAGCAAGACCCTTGCCACTATAACATGCTGCCGCTGGTGTCGGATGCGCGTCGCGGTTATTCATGCAAACTGACTGGTAACCGTGCTTGACTCTCTGTCCCTTCATTCGAACAAACCTTCCCAACTCCATTCAGAGGATCGTTCCGCTAATTTTGAGGGTAGATTTGAGATCAGCGAATCACAAAGAGCATGTCTCATCTCATTACAAATGGCCACACCGATCGAGCGACCATCCTAGTGACTTCCGCAGAGTGATACTAATATTTCCTTTAACAATGACGCTCCTGCTCTGTATGCTGAGACACTAGAATGGTGTATACTAACGTTTAAGGAAAAACTAGCAAGCCGTGCAAATGGCCTCACCCAACTTTGACTAACGAAATATGAGCAGCCTTTTCATGAAAGTATAGTAATAGTACTGGCGCCTCAGTGCTTACATACATCTACCAGGCTTACGATTTACGAGCGTCTGATCAAATACAATAAAAAGGCATCAGTCGAAAAAATGGTCGCTATAGAAACAGACGGTTCGTTTCGTCCATGACCTCGAACGAATTGACGAATTAATGATATAGAATGGATGCAGAATCATAAGGGAAGTTGTAAAGTGGACACAGATTCATTAGCCATTCTGTAAAGAAAAACAATAGAAGAAAGAGTTGGAAGCTGGGTGAAAGCTGATACAGTAAGTATCCTAACCAAAAAAGATAAAGAAAGACATGGGATATGCATGTTTCCCTGAAGTCGCGACCAACATCGAGCTGCGCATCCCTCTGAAGAACAACAAGCCCGGGTCAGAGTACTTCTTGAAACCGGGTGGTCGATAAAAAGGATCACCGCTTACTCCGTCCATTGGTTACGTTGTCAACTGCGTGCGCAATCCGAAGATTCGGAAAGGAGATCACCTGATAGTTCATAACTGTTTCCCATACTCAAGAAGGGAGACGATTTGGGCATCTGTACCCAAGGCAAATGACTCTGCGCATGGTCCGGGCTGTAATGATACCTTCTGTGAGCAAGCGACGGGATGAGGAGTGATCTTCAGAAAAAATATTACAAGGGAGCTGGCAAAGCTTTCTGTGAAGTCTGAAGAGCACTAGGAATTGCAATTCTCCGACATGTAGAATTGAAAATCGTAGAGATCTACCCAGGCCGCTAGATTTCAACCCTTATTTTGGTCTAGGACATACAGGGGGGGGGCAAAAAGTCACTTCGACCGAGTAACATATCAGCAAAGTTTTCGCTGCCCAGACAGAGCACAGAGCATGGATACGAGTACCAGGGCGGAAGATACCCCAGATGTCCCTCTATGAGCAGGAACTGGCTCTCGCCCACCACCTTCATGTACACCAAAATATGAAGTCATCTCCAGTCGCAGCCCGACTGGAGAAGACCTTTGGAATGCATGTACCTCCAAACAGATGCGAAACTTCTAGTATGGAGTCACTTATGGATAGCTACCTGGAGACCAGTACTCTCGATCTGGATGACCTCCAACATCGAGCACCTCCGACAACGTCGTCACGGTCTAGGACATCCTCTTCATCGCAGTCGCCAAGGCGCGGGTTGGTGGTATGGACCGGACGTACCTGGAATGGAAAGACCAATATTTTCTTCGTGGACCCGGACTGAAGGTGAGCCTGGCGGATACATTGGGCAACTCGTGAAGAATATCGTCCTCACATGTGGTCGCCCGTACCTTCTTGGAAACTTTGTACTGCAACAGCATTGAGTGCCACCACATGAAATCGAAGGGCGTTGGAGAAACACTCGCTTACTTGGAATGGAAGGGGGCTGAGTACCTAAACAAGATGGAATATCCAAGTAGGTCACCTGACCTGAATCTATTCAATTACCCGGTTCGGGCGGAGTTCAGCAGGGTGGTCTGCGGTGGCGGAGAAATCGACTATCTCGCTGATCTCAGGCACCACATCGCGAGTCGCGTGCCAGAATCTCTCGATGGCGCCCGTCCAGAAGGCTGTAGCGGAGTGTTATGATAGCATTTGATATGCTCTTTGTGGTGGTAAAAATAGCCGATGAGAATTTAATAAAGTGTAACTTATGACGCCTCGAAAGTCAGTGAAGAAAAGTGACTTTTTTTTGCCCCCCCCCCTGTACCGCAGCTTGAAGTGCACCTCGCGCGACTGGATAGCTTGAGCTCGTACTCCTTCCTTACCATATAATTTATGAAGAACACCGGATAATTGTTGAGAGCCAAACTCTAACTGAGCTACTCCTTCGTCGCCGTTGCCACTGCTCCCAGATTTTTATGCACGATAACGCGGCTTCCGCTGCATGTCAATCAATAACAAGTTGGACTGTCAGCAATAATACAGTTCTTGAGTGACCTCGAGTATTCGGTTGTTAACTAGATAGAGGAACTCGCACTCTCGCTGTGAGGAGAATCCACGATGTTGGCACGTACTATAGGAACCAGAAGAGATCACACAATGCACGGTCGACATCTGAACCGTACTGAATTTTGCAAAGCTTGTTAAGCAGCACGAAATATGATAGCCACCATTTTGGGTGATCTTATGCATATCCCCGTATCAGGACTGCTCCTTATCATTGCTGGAAAACAGCAAATTTTTGTGAGTCGGCCTGTACTTGCAAAATAACGAAAAAGGTTCCCAAAAAATGAGGGTTAGCTATGAACGAAGTTATTGCAGAAAAAAATAAATAGTAATAGGGCAAGGTTTTCGGCGTGAGAAGACCGATAGTACTCACAGTATTTTTTCAAGACAGAGCAAGCCTGGACTAGCGAAAAAATTAGAGTGTCCCTATAATTGTGATACGTAATGTACTGAGTCAAATTCTTGTGCCTGCTTCCTTGACTCCCCACCTCCGCAGTTTTGGAAAAAGGGATCGCTGACCCACCTGCTGGGAAGGCATTGTAGTGCCTAACACTGGTGATTATATGGCTGATCACTGTGCACTGCAAGCTGAAGTAAAAATAAAGAAGAAAAAACTGTAACGTTAGAAGGAATTTACTGCCTGCTCAATATTACGTAAATCCTCACAAGGTTCCGCAAAATATCTGTTACCACATAACATTTGCACGAAATATGGAGTAGTTTTTTCCTGGGCCACTTCTTAATATGGAAAAATAAGCCAATTACACGGTTTACTGCATGACGAATCTTTCCCTCAGGAGCATTTTACAGCATTTCTTCCATTTTTATTTATACATGTCGCAGCTTGAACAGAGTACAGAGTTCGGAGCCTCAGGACGTGGTCCAGAACATGGCGACTACAGCGAAGAGACGACGTCAACCGCTCGGCGATGTGAATCGAAACAACTGTTCCGCCAAATCGGCTCTCACTCCAGCTTCTGTCCAACCAATCGACACCATCGTCTCTCATTTCAGCTTCTGCCCAGCCACTCCACACCCACACCTCAAATGCGCCACGGAGCAGCGACGACGGCTACCGAACGTCATCGATCTACAGGGGGGGGGCAAAAAAAAGTCATTTCGCGCCGAGCCACATATCAACCGAAGTTTTCGCAGTCCAGAAGGTGGGAAGTGGAGTATAGTACCATAGTGGAAGATACAAAAGATCTTACGTCTTAATAAGCAAGGACAGGCTGCCAGCCAATCGCCTTCATGTACGCCAAATCATGAAGTCATCTCCAGCGCCGCCTCACTGGAGAACACCTTTGCATTCAGCGGTGGCCCCAACAGCTGCGGAACTCTTGAATGAATCACGCCATTGATTAGCTAACCTGGCAGACCAGTACTCTTACTGCAAGACCTCAAACATCGAGCATAGCTTCCGCAACGTCGCTACGGGTCCGGATAATCATCTTCACCTATTCAACTAAGAGGCGGTTGATGGGTGTGGACCGGCGCGGACCTGAATGGATGAACATACTAATTTCTTCTGGACGCCGGCTGAAGCTGAGCGTTCTGGCGTTACACTGCGACCAACTAATGGAGAATATCCTTTCTACCACATCTCGTCGGCCCGTGACAGTTCTTAGGAAACGTTTGTACTGCTACAGGATTGGTGCACGACCGACAGGGAATCGAAGGACTTGAAGAAACGCGCCTACTTGGTAAGGGAAGTGGGCTGATAGCCCAAAGAAGGTGGAATATCCGAAAAGTAAGGTACTGAATATGAATCCCCTCAATTTACCCCGGTCTGGGGAGTTCAATAGGGTGGTCTTACGGGGCGGAGAAATCAACGATCTCCGCTCAAACTCCGTACCCACTCAACTTTCGCGCGGCCAGAATCTCTCGATGGCCGCTCCTCCAGAAGGCTGTGGCGGAGTACATTATAGTATTTAATGTGCCTCTTAATATGGTGGTAAAAATTCCCGATAAAAAATTTAAATAAAGTGTAACTTAGGCGCCTTGAAAGTCAGGAGGAAAAAGTGACTTTTTTTTTTTAGCCCCTCCCCCCCTGTACATCACCCGAGACTAACAGGTCGCTGCCAATTCAAAGAAACGCTCGAGAAGAAAGCGAAGCATCGCCAAATTCGGTAATAAAAACCGAAAGGTCCGGCATTATTCCGCAACAAATCTCAGTGTCCGCCGAGCGACAGCTGCGCAGTACACTAAGGAGGCAGAATATGACATCTCGACCATTCCTCGGATTCCAAATCACTCCAGGAGGACGAGTTCTCTTCTTCTCTTCTTCTTCTTCTTCTTCTTCTTCTCCTCCTTCCTTCTCCTGTTGTTGCTTGATGTTGTTGCTGTTTGTGTGTTGTTGCTGTTGTTGTTGTTGTTGTTGTGCTCTTGTTTTGTTGTTGCTGCGCTGCGTTGTTTGTTGTTGTTATGTTATTGTTATGTTAGTTATATATTATTATGTTGTTGTTGTTGTTGTTGTTGTGTTGTTGGTATTTATTTTGTGTTGTTGTTGTTGTGTTTGTGATTGTTGTGTTGTTGTTGTTGCTGTTGTGTTGTTTGTTTGGTTCTGTTGTTGTCGTCTTGCTTCTTCTCTTGTCTTGCTCGCTTGTCTTCTTCTTCTTCTTTTACTCCCTAGCGTTAGTCCTGCACTGTCGCCGGATCCGCTGTTCTTGTTAGACGTCGCCACTTGTTCCGATCCACTGCATCTTCTGCCGTGCCTTTCACTTCAGTGAGGTCCTTCTTGATGATGTCCTTCCATCTTTTGTCCTTCCATCTTTCCTTTGGGGCTCCTCATGGTCGCTTGCCCTCTACTTCGAATTCCAATGCCTTCCTTATTGGGTGGTCTTCAGGCCTCCTCAGTACGTGCTCATACCATCGCAGTCGCTGCTCTTGCACCTCCAGCTGGATCGGAGCCGTCTGTGTCAGCGCCTGACGTCTTCATTTCTGACTCTGTCGAGTCGTGCCCAGCCGCAGGCCCATCTCAGCACCCTCACTTTAGCTGACTGGAGCTGCCTTTCATGGTTCTTGCAGGTGGGCGCATTCACTGCCGTAGAGCATTGTAGGCCTTACCACCGTCCGGTACACCTTGCCCTTGAACGTTCTCGAGCACCGCCGGTCACACAGGATGCCAATGGACTCCCTCCATTTCATCCAAGCTGCGTTGATTCGGGCCTTCACCGCGTGGTCCACGCTGCCATCAGCCGCTAGGTCGCCTCCCAGGTACTGGAAGCCCTCGACCCTTTCGATGCTCTCGCCATGGCGGTCTATGATAGCTTCGGTACATCTTCCGAGCTCAGTAACTTGGTCTTCTTTACATTCAGCCGCAGTCCATTTTCAGTGGACACATCCTCCACCGCTGCACCTTGTCCTGAAGTTCTTCCCTGCTGTCTGCTACCAGGGCGATATCGTCAGCGTGGAGGATGGTTCTCAGTGGCTCCTCTATGAGTTCTTTTGCCATGACATCCACCATGACATCCAGAGTTAGAAGGAAGAGGAACGGGTTGACGACTGATCTTTGGTGCACCCCAACCGTAATGTTTACCTCTTTTGTCAAGCCGTGCGGGGTGCGTACAGCTGCTTTAGCTCCATCGCACATGTTCCTCACTATAGAGATGAGGTGCTCCAAAACTTTACGCTCTCCAAGCGCTCCCCAGAGCACAGGCCGTGGCATGCCTTCCCAAGGTCCAGGAAGCCTAGGGAGCTCCAACGACGATCATCTAGTCGAATATGAACACCATTTTTCAGCTTCATAACTCACTCTATCGCGTCTACTCTCGCCCCGAGCTGGTGGAAACAATGGCTACTACGTGTAGCCGCTAATTCAGGAGAAAAAGATGAAATACTCCGCGAATACGCCAAAAAAAATATGGCAGTTTTGAGTAAATTATCAACGCTTTCGTCGCCACTCTGCAAAGACTGACAAGGAAAGGCCGCTTATCGAAAAGGAATCGTAAAACGTCCAGAGTTCGAACCATGCAAAGAATCCCACTGACTCTCAGCAAACTACAGAAGCCACCGCAGCACAACATCCTCAACTATCACCATCGACATACCACCTTCCGTCGTCAAATGCGATGTCCAACATTCCCTTCTACATTCCGACACATCATCCAGATAAGTCGCCGCCCCCTAACGCCTCCACTTCGACCCATCACGATACCTATCAACCCAGTAGGTCAACTGGTCATATGCCCCCGACTCAACCCCTAATTCCCTCCACATCTGCCCCATCTCCCCCCCCCTCAACTCTTTCCTTCCTTGACGCCTCTATAATCACAAGGGAAGAATGGTAGGTTCAAGTGGCCATTTGAAATAAAATATACAGGGGGGGGGCATTAAAAAAAACACTTTTCTTCCTCGACTTCTAAGGCGCTATAAGTTACTCTTCATTAGATCATGCTTGTACGTTTCCACAATCAAATCCAACAGCACGTTGTCCACTATCAGGATATTCCGCCACAGCCCTCTAGACGAACGCCACCCTGCCACGCGACCGTGATTCGCTGCCTCAGTTCAGCGAGGTGGCTGATTTCTCCGCCACTATAGACCACCCTGTTGAGCTCCGCTCAAGCCCGGTAATCGATGGGCTTAGGTCAGGTGACACACTTGGATATTCCGTCTTCTTCAGGTCTCAATGCCCTTCGATTCCAATAGGTGACAGTTTATTCGGCGCCCTTCGACTCCATGTGCTGTCACGCAATCCTGCAGCAGTACGAAGTTTTTGATGGTACAGGCAATGGCATAGAGGCAAGATATTCTCCTCGAGTTGCTCGATGTAACCGTCAGCTCTCAGTTTCAGTCCGGGGCTCACCACGAAGAAAATATCGGTCGCCCCATTCCAGGAACTTCCGAATCAAATCGCGCCTTGGCGCCTGCGGTGAGATGATATCCTAGACCGTAGCGACGTCGTCGAAGCTGCTCGATGTTGGAGGTCCGCCAGATCAAGAGTGCTGGTCTCCAGGTTGCTGTTCATAGGCGACTCCACTCCAAGGAGTTTCGCAGCTGTTTAGAGGTGACGTAAATTCCGCAGGCCTTTTTTAGTTCGGCTGCGATTGGGGATGACTTCATACTCCAGTGTACATGAAGGTGATGGACGAGAGCCTGCTTCTGCTTATCGAGGAACATCCTGAGTATCTTCCGCCCTGGATTCGTATCAACGTCTTCCATCTGGGCTGGGTAAACTTTACTAATATGGGACTCAGCCAGAGTGCCCTTTTTGTATTGCCCCCCGACTATATGATCTTTGGATGAGGATTACGATACCTTCTTCCTTATCTGTTGCGGACCTTCCAGAAAAAAAAATTACGGAGCTTTTTAGGGGAGCATATGAGCAGTCAATACGAATGGCGGCGTGAGGCTGTCGCGCCCGTAGCTGCAGGGCCGAGTGGACACGTCGTAAGGGTCACGAATGCCTGGTCGAGCTCTTGAATTCTTGATTCGTGTGCTTTTTTGCATTATTCTGACGGTGGCACTCGTAAGCATTTTTGCATAACACTTGTGCTTGATTAGTAAGTGACCTAATGTTACTGACCAATGGATCCATTGCGGAAGATCTCATGGAAAAAATTTTGACCCATTTCTTTTAGTGCTTCGGAGCTTATTTCCAATAATAAAAATGTGTTCCAACAAATGAATTTGCCCTGAAAATGACTTCATTCTCCAGGCAACATAAGGACCCAGAACCACACGAGGAAAATGGGTATACTTAAGAAAGGCTTTCCCATGACAGGGCTTGGCGGCAATTCGCCGGAGATCAATGATGAGCAAAACATTCATCACTCGCATAGTGTTGAGAGGTTTTTTATCCCAAAATGGTGGTTTTGCCAGCTGGAAGTCTTCAGCTCGTGTGACAACGTCAAGAGCCAAAAATGTTCTCCATGGAAGCGTCCACAATGCATCCATGAGTTAAGAACATTACGACACGACCTTATCAAGGACAAGTGTTATGCTATCAGGCAACCAAAAAAATTCGTGCGGTTTTGAAGGTATCGAAATAATAAGCTAAAAAAACGGGTTAAATTTAGATTTATTCCGAAAAATAATTACACTCAGCGAATAATACACTTCCTCATTTAGAGACAAGAGCATATATTCCACTTCTCTAAGAATCTTGCTTTTGGGAATTAAAGAAATGTTTTAGTTTGTTGTCCAAAGCCACTCCATTTTCGAATCGCCGATTCCTCGTGTGGTTGTCCAAGGCCAAAAACAAATGATAGTCACTTGGAGCAAGGTCTGGCGAGTACGAAGGGGAGGTAAAATTTCCCGCCTAGTCGCGCTATTGTTTCCTGAGCAGGGTACAGCATGGGGATGTGCGAAATAGCGGGAGTACGCCCCCCCCCCCTCGAGGGGGGTCCAGATACGAACCCTCCCCCCTCCTGCTCTAACTGAAAACTAGATGCATGTTCACCACAAATGGCTTCCTGGAATGGGATCTAGATTTTCGAAAGGCGGACTCTGCTCTTAAATCCAGGCAACAAGAGGCTGTTTCAGCCTCATGCAATATGAGGCTAAACAACAGCATTGCATTACCTACAGTTTTGTCTTAGGATTCAAAATAAAACTCCTCGTTCGACAACCATGTATGATGCAACTTGTAACAAGGAACGCAATCGAAACAGCGACTAATGGTGATCATTGATAAGCTAAATTGGTAAAAAAATTAGCCCCAAGGCCAGCGTGCCAGGCCCCAGATGTGCATTCAATGAATGGTGACGGAAATCATGAAAACATACACGATACAACAAAGCGAAACATGAAAAATGCCAAAAATGTAACCAGGCGGCAGTATGTTGTTCTATACTCGGCTATAATCAATCGCAAGGTTGCGACCGCTTTCATTGGAAAACGTCATTGGAGCGCGGTTGTTGGGCCTGCCAAGGTCCTGCGGTCTTTTCGAGGGGTTAGTTCTCTTTGAGAGGAGCGGCTTTTGATGAATGGTTGGCAGCATGCAATGTTCCTTCTGTTGCGCTTTCTACCCAATTGCAATCTAAATGTTTCCCCGTTCGTGAAATATTTCGGATGGGTTTCGGATCGGCTAGGGGTGAATGGCAAGCGGGTTTTTATGCTTCACACGAGGATTACTTATTTCGAACGCTATTTCATCAGGAGGCGGAGGTGGTGTAGTGACAAGTGGCGCGCTCACCACTCGCGTGGCATCGGGTTCGAATCTCGGGTCGACACCCGCCCAGGCCAACCAAGCCTTCTACCCTCCGGGGACGGTAACTTGGTACCAGATTCGTCTGGGAGGATAAAACACTGACTTGTACATCGGTTGGCCACCGCAAGTCATTGTATAGGCCACATCGCATTCAACAAGCCACTACGATTCTGAATGGAAGTAGAATGCGTGCCGCATCCCACAAAGGGATTGAACAACGGCGAAGACTTTATCCTTTTTGTATTCATCAGGACTAAAGTCGTCCTGAAACCGCCCTATCTTTTCTCTTTCCAATAAGCTTTACAGTTGAAGACCACTAGCTCAGGAAATATTTAGATGGGTCACAGACTACCCTCTGACCCACCCGAAAAATCGACTACTTCTGGCCATTGTGAGGATACACCTTCGGAAACTCCAAAACACATATTTCCCTTCAAATGAGTGAAAAAGAGGAGTCGGCTATCACTGATCGCTTTGGTCCGAGCGTGCGCTGTGCATTACTCCCTATGCAGATGTGATGGAAAGGTATAAATTCTAATTTGACGTGCTTTATCATGCAAGCCAGATGTTTGTTTAGGGTTGTTTAGGGTTTGGAAAGGACAATACGCCACGAATCTGTTTGAGACGTATTTTATTTAGTCATCTACGTACTTACGAATTCCTGCTATTAACTGATATTTATTTATTTATTTATTTATTTATTTATTTATTCATTTATTCTTGATCTTCTTGCTATATTGCTAATTAATTTTTTACTATTTTGTGGTCCTATTTACATCCGGCTCCTCTGCAGCTTTCAGTTCCTTCTACTTAGCAATGACGCTTTTGCACGGTTGATGCCTAGCGACCCTACTTTTGCGATACTGCCCATGTCCCCCGCGGCCAAGTACGAACCCGTTAAGTAGCTGTGGGGATTTTGCATGAAAAGAGGGCTGTTAAACGTAGCAGTTCAATCTGTGAAGAACACACTGATAATTATTTTGATTTTTTTTAACATCTCAACTTCCATAGCTCCACCATACACTATCAACTGAAATGTCGAAGCATTGCCCGGCTCTGAGTGACCTCTGAGATTACGGCCCCCCCCCCTACGGGTTTCGCACAACGATGTTCCGGGTATGCGCCGTGCATTACGCTCCTACGCAGAGGTGGTGGAAAGGTGTACATTCTGATTTCAGTTGCTTTTATCCATGCAGGCAGATGTTTGTCAAAGGTTTGGAAAGGGCAATACGCACGAATCTGTTTGAGACGTATTATTTAGTCATCAACCTACTGTACTTACTAGTTTATGCTATTAACTGATATTTATTTATTTAGTCTTGCTATTCTCGCTATATTGCTAAGAAATGTTTTTTGTTATTAGGTTGTCCGGAAAGTTCTCAGCGTTTTGGGTGTTTTATTTTAAACGGTCGTAACTTTTTTAATACTCATCGGATTTATTCGAAATAGGCACCATTCGAATCAGCACACTTTTGCCAATGTGAGAGCAGTCGATAAATCCCATCAAAATAAAGAACTGGGTGGTCGAAAATTCACGAATTCCACGAAGGCTTTTTTGCCTGGTCCTTATTGATGAAGTATCTCCCAGCAAGGAAGTTCTGAAAATGTTTGAAAAGGGAATATTCGGTTGGTGGAAGGTCTGGAGAATATGGCGGTTGAGGTAGAATTTCAACCCCCTATTCGTTCATTTTATGGATAGTGATTTGTGAAACGTGTGGGCGGGCGTTGTCATGCAAAGGAATCGGACCCTTTCTTTTGATAAGTGTTGGCTGCATCTGACAAAATTTTCGGTACAATTCGTCGATTTCTTCACATAGGGTTCTGCTGTGATGGTTTGGCTTGGTGATGAAAAGTTATAGTGGATCACACTAGCCGATGACCACCAAGCCGTGACCAGAATCTTTTGCGTGAGGGTTCTCCTTTGAAAATTACCTCGGTGGTTCATCGAAATCCAACCACTGTCCGGAACGTCTCCTGTTATCATACATGGCCCGTTTTTCATCACAGGTGACAATTCGGCCCAAAAACAGGTCGTTTCTGCTGCGCAAAAGCAATGCAGCATGAACCTCGAGACGTGCCGATTCCTGCCGGTCACTCCGATTGTGGGGAACCCAATTGTCGAGTTTTTTTTTCAACTTCCCAATGCGTAACAGACCATCTGCAACAGTGGATTTTTAAGGCCTAGCTCTTCTGCTATCTCTCGAACTGTTTGGGGTGGGTCAGCCTCTAAAATCCCCCTAAAATCCTCGTCAGATATTGGTTTAGGTCGCCCGCTATGAGGTTCATCTTTAAGGCTGAAATCTCCAGAACGAAATTTGTTGAGCCATTGCCGCACAGTGCTTTCTCTAGCACTATTGGGCCCCCACACCTGATTAATTTGTTGAGCTGTTTCGATTGCGGATTGCTCCAATTTATAGTCGAAGAAAAAAATCTTCCGAAGTGCTCTTTTGACATGCTTGAAGAAATCTTGAAAAAAGGGGGTTTATCAAGCAATGGTGAAACAGCAATTATACCATGAGATAGCCCAAGAAATTCTCTACAGGACGTGCTACTGACCAGGGAAGGTCGCCAACTTACCATAGAACTTTGAATGGAGACCTGGGTGGATCGATAGAGTCTATAAGGCTATTAACAAATATAGATAGCAAAACTGCAACGTGCATTCCACAAGCAACTTATGAGCACGTAAAGTTTATAATGGTGCAGTAGGGTGGAGGCTTGGTGGTGAGCTGTGAAGCATAAGCGTGGAATCGCATACGCCAAATCGAGTTATGCTGTGCCTGTGAAGCGAGTACCTTACCACTGAACCGCCACGACTCCATTTACGGCATGCGATTCCTCGCTTATGCTCCACAGCTCACAACCAAACCTTCACCCACCGTACTGCACCTCTACAAACTTTACCTGCTCATAAGTTGCTTGTGGAATGCACGTTGCAGTTTTGCTATCTATGTTTGTTATTAACCTTATACACTCTATCATTCCACCCAGGTCTCCATTCAAAGTTCCATGGTAAGTTGGCGACCTTTCCTGGTGAGAAACAAGGCAGATGAGTTTTCAATCAGCAGTGAATGTACAAAAAACAGGTGCACAAAACGCTGAGAACTTTCCGGACAACCTAATATTTTGTAGTCCTTTTTATTTCGTAGTCGTTTTTACATTCGGGTTTTCTGCAGCTTTCCGTCCGTTCCATCAAACTTAGCAGTGGTACTTTTGTACTGTTTGATCCCTAGCGAGCCTACTTTTGCGATACTCCCCACATCCCCCGCTGCCAAGTACGAATCCATTTTTGGGATTTCGCATGAAAAGAGGGCTGTTAAACATTGCACTTAAATTTGTAAAGAATACACTCATAATAATCTTCATTTTTTTAACATCTTGACTTCCATAGCTCCACTCCCAGTATCGACTGAAATGTCGAAGCATTGCCCGGCTCTGAGTGACCCTCGAGATTACGACTCCCCCCCCCTCCCCGGTGGCCAAGTAGGACCCCCCCCTGTGGGTTTCGCACAACGATGCTGTACCCTGCCCACACTCCACATGGAAGCAAGGAGTTCTCGCAAAACGCTTTGGGAAGGTTAGGTCACTTGAGGTCCCCATGGAAGGAAAGCTGATGCGGAAACATGCAAATCAATTACGACATAGCAATACAGTGACAAGCTGGAGTGGTGAAGACAATTCCTTGAAAACCCTGCTCGACTTGTTAGAATTGCACGACAATTGGCTAAGAAGCAACGACAAGACTGCCAGTGACTTGGACATCAACACCGCTCTACCGTGCTCTCCACAACCATCAATGCGACGATCGACTAGAATACGAGGACCCGTGAAACGACATCTCATTGATGTGTAGATTCAAATTATGAATGTTTTGTTTCCCTTGTAAGTAGAAAGACAAATATTATTGTTCAAATATTTCCTTTTCTTTCTACTATGGGGAGGTGCTGTATCAGAGGAATGAACTCTGATAAAGCTTGATACTGCGCACCTCTTTTGAGATCATATTATATTTAAGAGAGGTGAGCGGTAGGGTCGTTCAGTTTTGTGTGTGGTTTACTCGCCAGATAAACCTACCGTGCGTAGCGTCTATTTCGACACTCCCAGAGACAACTCAGAAGCCAGGGATCCAACAAGAAGGCTCAGTTTCTCGTTGGATACGTAACAGAAGAGAAATTCTTTTCTTCACCTAGGTGGTACCGAAATTTCCTATGAACTTTGGAAAGTTCTAGCATTATCCTTGCCCTGCTGGCACTGCAAAGTCACTGTGGAGAATGACAAAAAAGTCGCTGTAACGCTGACAGTTATAGCATTTCGAAATCGGAGATACTGTGTTTTTTTCAAAAAAGGGTAATACATGAAAAAACGTTTTATTTGATTTTTATCCGCTGCTGTTCATACATGCAACATGAGTGATTTGCGATTATCTCTGAGTGTAGTCAGGTGAGAAGCATGGGCTTTCCTTTCACCCCTACCAAATGCGCGCCATCACTGATAATCTCCAAACATCCTGAGGTCAGTGCAGAAATGGTTGTGGACGTGTCGGGATGAATAGCACATTTTGTAGGTGAATAGCTCTCTGAATGCTTCCTTTGATCTGCATTTCAATTCAGAGGAGTTTTTGAGATGTATTGCTGCATATGTCACCGTGTTTTTTTTCAACTGTAAGTATTCGTCGATATGAAAGACGCGGCCTAGTGAGAAGCAGCATAAGTTCACTGGACACGGTGATCGCAATTTTACGGAAAAAATTTTCAATTTAAGGATTCCTCCCCGCTGAGGGGTGGGTGACCTTTTCGCCCATCCCGAAGCTCTTTTCACCCTTATATTTGTGAGAAAAGCTTCTCCTAATTGTTAATGATAGCAAGAGATGGGCGTTTCTTTGATTCTGAGTGCCTGTTTTGCACTGAAATGCAGCACTTAAAGACACATGGTACGATCACACATATTATTGTTTAGGTGTGTGTGACTATCAGCCCCCAGCTGTCGAAGCGTAGTGGTTTCCCCGTCCTGACATGCGCAGGAATGGAGATACAGGACCGTGAAATGCGCCAATTCCTCCATGCTCCGCCTGAAATGTAAGTTGCGGCGCCAGCTCTGTTGGCTTTTTGCCAATCCCTGTAATTGCGCTTTGGAGTACAAGCAAAACGCAATTTCCTGATGCGAATAACATTTGAGGTGCAGCAAAGTAAGAGCCGAAGATGATGACGAGGGCCAGAACTCAAAAGCAACTGTGCTGATTCTGCAACATCCCTCGGAGGCCACGCGTTTCCACGAAACATGGAAATAAAAACGGCCTAAGCGTCCCACTCGTTAGTTTAAAATATTTCTATGGCTTTGGAGCCGAACTCGCGCCGGATCGCAGAGATTCACACGCGATTCTAATTGCTTTGCATTTCCTTAATTTTTCATTTTTGTTTTATTCACATCTACATTCGTTGTTCTTCATTTCTAACCTTTGTCATCTTCATCTTCCTCTATTCGGGCTTTGAAGCATGAGTAACACCTCAAATGTTAGTTGCATGAGGAAATTGCGTTTGTCTTGTATTAAACTAACGAGTGGGATTTTTATTTTCATGTTTCGTGGAAATGCGCGGCCTCCGAGGGATATTGCAGAAGGAGCACAGTTGCTCTTGACTTCTGGCCCTCGTCATCATCTTCGGCTCTTATTTTGCAGCACCACAAATATTATCCGCATCAGGAAACTGCGTTTTACTTGTACTTGAAGCCCAATAACATTACTTGGCAAAAAGCCAAGAGAGCTGCGCGCGACACGCGTCGCGCGGATGGCCGGTTAGCATGGAGTCCGCGCCGCAACTAACATTTCAGGCGGAGCATGGAGGAATTGGCGCATTTCACGGTCCTGTATCTCCATTCCTGCGCACGTTGGGACGGGAAAACCGCTACGCTTCGACAGCTGGGGGGGGGGTTGATAGTCACACACACCCACACCCAAACTAGGTGTGATCGTACCATGTGTCTTTAACTACACCAGCGCCATTTAACTTTGCTTCCATCGCCTGCACTTCCTGTGTAACTGGTACTGTAGTATACCTCTTCTTGATGTTTCATTTTTCTAATTCTATTATTCCAGCATCATCGGGTAACGTGGATTCACAAATGAATGCGCAGGAACGGCTAATGAGTGCCTATCTAAATGAGCAACAAGAACCTAGTATCTCCTGCAGTGTTCTCTCTAGTCATGAACGGACATTAGTGGTTAGTTACTTCTGTTGGCAGTGTTTTGGACAACCACATTTCTTTTTTTATGTTGCACGCCACAGCACCAGCATCGCTCTAGCATAACTTACTCGATCACGACATGAGGGCTTCGAACTATTTATTCTGTTCAAGCAATGGTACATGTACAAAGATAAAAATAGAAGGTCTACAAAACGCTCTTAAAGGAAAGACCTCTTATGCAGCAAACCGACCGTAGTGGGCTTATTTCCCCGAATTAAAAAGTAACTCAGGAGAAATTTACTTCATATTCCGTGCAAATTCTATTGAGTCAATAGATTTTGCAGAATTATGAGAGGATTTACATTATCAATACATTCCCGCCCGAAAAAGAAAAGGTGAAAGCGGATAGAGAGAACCGCTACTTAGTTTTCTTTTTCTCACAATTTTGCTACGCAGATGTACATGTGATTTGATACTTTCTATATAGGTGAGAAAGCAGAGTATCGGAAAAAAACAGGCATATGGAAGTCTATATCATTTTGAAATTCGGAAAGGATTTGAAAAGGTCCGGTATTGGAGCGAAATATCTGTGAAGAAATCAGGCAGTCTAAGAACTCGAAACCACTACTGGATGATTTAACTGATTGATTTGGTGGAATCATTTTTGTGATAGAAGTTGCTTCATTCACGAACGCTAGTTGTCCTTCCAGAATGCCTGTCAAGGTTTCTCCTGGACATCTATCATCTACTGTGCAGTTTTCTGCCGACTGAATTGATTAAGTGAAGTCTAACAATGGGAATTTTTTGCTCTGGAGTATATCGAACAATCCGAGTTGTATCTGAACACTCAATCGGTGCTCTTTCTTCATTGACTGATGACGTAATACTCTTTGTGTGCAGGAATACATCCTGTCAGCTCCTCCACGTGTATTTGACATAATTTTGTTGATGATGGCAGAGGGGACCAGTTCGTCCGCTGCGCCTGGATTGCGACCGCGGAGCCGTTGTTATTTTTGGTAGTTAATATTTTTTCTTTGACGGTTTGCTGTTCATTTATTATTGCTACTTGAGCTGTAATTTTTGGGAGTTTGCCTATATTTATTGTGTAGACATGACAACGTTGTTCCATTTGGACAGGAGCACGTTGCCGTGTGTTTTCTGTGGGTACAGAACACTCATATTGTGCGGAAAGACAGTTCCCAAAAGTCTTCGCTTCTCTTCTGTTTCACATTGTAACTGACCGGCGGAGCTTGGTAAAAGTTGTTACGGCGTTACGATGTTGCCGTCCGTTATGGGATAGCTTGAAAGAATTGGAAGATTTGGCAATTGTATTGGGTTGTAGATTGTACTTGCAAGGTTAGTCGAAGTTTTCTCCATGTGCAAGAAATTCCTGGCTGGAGAGTATAGTGTAGAGCAGAGTAGATCCTTCAAATCTTATCACAACGATTCCCTTTGCTCGTGCTTCCCCCGTGGCGGGCATGAAAAGGCCCGGTATATTGTAGAAGATTCAGTCACTGTGTAATATCTACAGAGGACGTTGGCGTACAGTGGAAACACCGTCGCACCATAAACATCTACAGCTTGGGACACAATAAGTGTATCCCGGATTTGCCATCACTGAAGTCGTGTAATTTCACCTACAGTGGCGCACAGACTCTATCTCTGCACCTCTTTGTGTTATAGCATTGATGTCGGGATTCTATGAAGAGTTCGTAATCGCTCGTGAAGTACTCTGTGCTTTGTTTGCAGCTGTGAGAGATTTGTTTCACTCAGACGAAAAGTGTTCCCATGACGCAGTTCCCCCTGTTTTTGAGTAGGAGACAAGCTTCTTGTCCGAATGGTTGGGAGAGGAGTTGGGTAGTTCGGTCATGCATTTCTCTTCGTCTTCGCTGGTTGCGCAGTATGTTGTTTCTCCTTGTTGTCTTACTATACCGGAACAGCATCGGACAGTAGAGATAAAGCAGACAATTGTAGCCACTATTCCGTGTAGCCTTTTCTTCTCCATCTTCGTTGACAGGATGGCCTTTCGATTTGGTAGTTCTGGCTTCCCGTGAATCTCTTGAATATGGTAACAGTTACTTGCATGGCGTGTGATGGTGGTTGTTGTTGTAGTACGTTTATTCGTGGCTGCGTGGCCTCCTTAGTGGATTGTTGAGAATCCGGGTGGTCTCGGATCGTGCAGTGGTAGATTGCTAACCAATCTACGTGTGCCTCTCACAAAGGAGGTCGTTCATGTCGTGGTGAGCTTTTCAAAAACGGTTTGTAGCATGATGTAGGGGTGCAGGCACGGACCACACAGATGGGGTTCATTTTTGCTAAACGTTATTGGGAATGCCAAAAAAAATTGAAAGAAATTCGACAAGAAAGGGCGATTTAGACCACCTTATTCGCCTCCGTTCTAGCTGTAGCGTTGACAGCGTATAGTAGTGAAGTGTTCTTTGAGCAGGCATGAAAAACAAAGCAAAATAAGGTAAAAATCCGAGTACTTGGCATCGAGTGAGCTACATCGGAGTTTCCAGGTCATCTCCGCATGTCTCTTCAGTGGGTCCTGCATCTCTCCGCTCGCAGCGACAGGTGGTGTGGTGGGTGGCGCGACGGACTCTCAACCGATGAGTTTATGGATCGGATCCTCTTGAAGACAAACTTTTGCATGTTTCACATCTCTTCTTTCTTGTGTTCCTGTGTGCCCGATAATGTTTACGACCCAGATATCCGTCATTTAAGGGCACATTCTATACGGTAGTGGTTCACAAAGGGTCCTTACTCAACTATTACGCTCGCGAAACACTATTGAAGAACTCTCCCTGAAACTTGGGTTACGGCGGTTATCCGAATGCCCAGATCACGAGTACGACCCTCATTTTTGAATATGGCGCAATGTGTCGCCAATTGGGTGCAAAGGCTTTCTCATACTAACATCATTGTCAGCCTGCGCGAGGGGCCTATTTAGCGCCAAACTGGCCCCAAACGCCCTCCGCGCCAAAAATAGGTGTCAGGACCATGATCAGGACCATCAACTGCCCTATGTATAGAGTTACGCCGAAAAAATTTTTCCGAGCTTTTTGGGTCATGATGACTGACCATGTCTCCAGCGTGTGGCTGTTATTCCCCTCCAGAAGTGTTATCCTACGTCGTTATGGGGAAATACGCAGGCGCATACATAACAACTACGAAACTTTGAAAAAAAAGAAGTGACACGCATATACTGCACATCATTTACACTTTTGTAGTGAAAAAAACAAGATCCCTTTTTCCCCCCTTTCCTTTTTCCGGCTAGGAGGAGCTATTTGTTGAAGGCCGAGACGGTAAAAGTGGAGAAAGATTCAGGACGCTCGTTTAGTGGCTCTCAAGCTAACACGGTGTTCTTTGAAGACTTTCTGAGGTTGAGAGTGCGAAAAATGTAAAATTTCTGGCTGTTCATATGCCAGAGTCCTTTACGGAACGGAAGGTTCACGTGCCACTGTAATCCAAACGGTCAGGTCCATTACCACTAGAAAAGTTCGAAAAATTTTTTCTTGCAAAATCTCGTATGCAGGGGTTATCAATGGCCCTGATCACGATTATGACAGTTACTTATGGCGCCATGTTAATCGGGGGCAACATGGCAACGGCCACTGCGAGCGGGAAGGGATGCTGCATATACCACTAAAGACACCTCGGTGTTCCTCACTATATGCCAAGTAAGACACTTGAATTTCGACCTATTTTACTTTGTTTTCCATGTCTAGTTGGGGAAGATCTCATAAACTACATGTACTCAGCCTTACAGCTAAAACAGAACCGAATGAGATGATGAAAGTTGCTTATTCTGAGCAATTAGTTTTTATTCCTTTTTTGGCATTCCCAATAGCGTTTAGCAAAGATGAACCCCAGCTGGGTGGTCCGTGCATGAACTCCTACATCATGCAACAAACCGTTTCCAAGAAGCTCACCACTACCTGAACGACCTCTGTTGTCAGTACAGGAGAGGTCACGCATTGAGTATCTAACCGTTTACCTAGGGTCATAAGCACATGTCTCATAAGTTCCTACTGGCTATACGTATCAATCGCTTGATCACAAAAGGATGCACCAGCAGTTCTGGTGGCAATCCAAAACATGGTGATGAGTGGTACATGAAAGAGCTTCCTTCCAATCCTGTAGAGTAGTGTGAAGAGTGGGGAATTAGAGAGGTTGCTGTTCAGTAGCTGTCCAGCACTGTAAATTGTATATCTATTCCCAGCAGAGTCTGCGCTTGAGCGTCTGGCAGAGGGGTTGTCCAGGGCAAGCTAGAGTCGAGGAAAGTATTCTGTTGATCGATCCATTGATGAAAACTTCTTATTCGAATATTCTAGTGACCAGTCGGATCACCCGGCTGCCGCCGAGTGCTTCCCCTTCTGTTTCACGGCCTAGCTTCGCCGGGCCGACCTGGCTTCTCCAGGCGCTCTTCCCTTGGGCGAGGTAGAAGGAAATGTGCTAAAGGGTGACAGTCACTTTTTTATTGAAATGTAGGAAAATGAGTTGAAAATAGCTCAACATCAGTCACTATCTGCCAATATCTGATCTCGCTTGCTTATACCACAGGTTTTCAACAGTGCGGAGGCTGCAAAACCTAATTAAGGCCGACCGCAATTGCGACATCAGAATGGGTAAAGTTGATTAGTCCGAATGTGTCCTTAACACCCGAAAGAGACATAACCGCAGAGTCACGGGTGGCACTGAAAAGGAGAACTCTAGATTGCTTGTACTTTTAAAAGTGTGTGACGCAGAGAGCTCAAGTGACGACCTATAGGACGTTCCCACTCCCAGTTATCGTGTTCCCTCCTCAGTTTACTACAATTGCGACCGCAACCTAC
The DNA here is from genome assembly GCA_036418165.1 of Cooperia oncophora. Lineage (NCBI taxonomy): Eukaryota > Metazoa > Nematoda > Chromadorea > Rhabditida > Trichostrongylidae > Cooperia > Cooperia oncophora. Next base: position 312,014 of record MU966573.1, read on the forward strand.
TAACACATCGCATAGCAGGCAGATTTGCGAAATTATGTTGACTGATGAATTTCTCGATTTTCCCGTTTCAGCCGCACTATGAACCCCCCCCCACCCCCTGCCCTCTCCCCGCTCGGCATCATTTTACACATCTAATAGCGAATACTTCAATGTGGTAAGAAGTGATAAAATGCAGCGCAGATGGTATCTTATCTGTTTTTATCGGTTGATAAGATTACCTGCCACCTGTCATCAATGTCCTCATCACCTCTCTATGATTTGGTAGCGTGAACCACCTTGAACAGCGACGACGACTGCAACGTCCCTATTAGCCCCTATCAGTAGTTAGTCCTTCCAGTCACCCACGGTTGATGTCCACATTTCACTCTCTGTATCACTTGCTGGAGCGTACTGATGCTGTGACCTGCGCTGTGAATATGATGACCTCACCTTTCTAACGCCCCTTATCGAATCTTATCAGCAGCTTACAGTTCTTGTCACCCACCAATAATGTTCTTGGCCCACACCCTTTATCATATCTTGGAACCAAGAGCTAGCTGTTCTGTCACCCGGTTATGAATATGGTAAGCTTCTCCTTCTAACGCCCCATATCGGATCTTATCAACTGGTATCACTTCCTGTCACCAGCAATAGCGTTCCCGTCAACCCCTACATCACTCCTTGCAACCAATGTATCACTGCTACTGGGACCGACGCTATGAATTTCGTGACAAACAGACAGACGCACCCACAATAGAGGGTTATATGTAGTAGGATGATGGGAGTAATATCGACATATCAGACTAATAGCTGACAAGAATTTGCTACAGCTTTCCAGTATGCAAAGTGTTGGTTGTCTCAACAGTTCGTCATCCTTTGTGACACCTTAGGATAGAGTAGCTGCTTCTCGAACTTTGAACATCGTCCCTAATATTGCTTTGGTGCCGGTCCCCAAGCTCATATTACGTGGATGAGTTGATGTAGTAGAGAGTTGTTATGGGCGTGTAGTGGATGAAGAAGACCGATCCAGCTGTTGGTTGTGAGCAGGTGGGATGTCGGTATAGTACAGAAGAGCATTCTGATGTTTTGACTGAAACTGGATTAGATACAAATTCGTCATCGTAGGAGAAGCAGTAGTAATTCTCCTCACTGCGAAACTCCTTTGTTGTGAAGCATAGTTCCGATACAATTAGTGTAGTACTATCATAGAGTACGTAGTTCAGCCGTGTATAAGACTCCTTTCTGTTGCCGTCATTCGGAGGGCTAGCCGTTTGTGCTTGCCGGCAGTTAGTGTGTTCAGCGGCTGCGACTAATTTTTCCTTCTTTATTTTGAAAAGGAGTTTTTTGGTGATTTTTCGCGATGAAGAGTTGAACTGTTACCATGGTGTTGAGAAGGCTTGTCTATGAATTGAATCGTGTTCCTGAAATAGCCGTTTCGCGTAGTCGATTTTACTGGAGACAATGCATTTTTTGTCTTTTCGTCATCAGTGCAGTATTGACTGATGTCATCTGGCTCCTTAAAATCATGCAAAAATTATGAACCACAACTGAGAATTGATTAATTTTTTGATGACCCTTCATTTGCTTCCAACATAAGCTGGATTGTTCTCTCCTGTAAGCAACGCAGAACTGGAGCGATAGCCTTGACGCCTTTCACCCGGTTATTGATGAATACCGAGAGCGTTTTCTCGCATTTTGACCACATGAACCAATTCTAGCAGTTGTGAAGACGAACATCAGTATGGGAATGAAGAAACTTCGTCAATTCTGCTGAAATAGTGGTCGCTGAGAGCTCTAGTCGAGGTATCGTTGGAGTTGAAGGAAGAGGGGAGAGGCGCAGTTTAGCTATCGAGAGGAAACTTCAGTTTTTCCATTGTTTCGTTACTCACCAAATATGCGACTGCGCAGTATGCCACCTCGGATGATCGGCGAAGAAGTGAAGGTTGAATGGTTGCTTAGCTGAGAAATGTGTCGAAGTCAAATCTCTTTGGCAAGCGGACGCTTTGGATGCCCTATTACGCAATGATAGATTCCCATTCTTTGGGATTTTCCGTTAGCAAGTGAGATCCCATGATAGCTCACCTTTCCATAGCTTTTATCGAGTGCTACTCATTCTATAAACTCGACAAGTTTATTGAATGCATCGCAGAGAATTTACGTCGATTCTTCGTAGATATGTTCAGCACCCTCTAGAGAAGAAGCTTCCAGGAAGAGATTGTCCACATAAATCATTTGAGGAAATGGTGAAGAGTAGTTGCTAAGTTGCTAATAAATCGTGGCTGCAAGGAGAAATAGTGAAGAGATTAAATTAAGAAAGAACTAGCTTGAAAACGTAAATGACGAGGTTTCCGTCCCAAATTCCTGCAAGAGGATTTCTTTCGGAGCCGCAAAAATCGAGCAACATTTCTACTTGCTTTGTCGAGTCCAACCATCAGAAAAGCTTCCTCTACGTCGCCAGTAACAATGATCTTCATGAAGCGGATGAAGAAAAATACCGGCTGTCTAAGGAAGGATCACTGATCCTCTATGAAGCATATCGTTGAGACTTCGCTCGCCCTTCATTTTGGCTGATCAATCGTATACGCATCAAACTTTTGTGTTCTTGCTATTTTCTGACACGACTCCATGGTGTGGAAGGTAATGGCAAGCGCTCGGTCCCCTTATCGTGGATTTTTTTTCGACGATGTCTCTTTCGAGTTGCTCTGTAATTATGTGGTTATCTAAGCAGACCTTGTTGCCGTTCCAAGACTTTCAGTGTGCTCTTGAATAGCGAAATGGCAAAACCGAAATTGTCTGATAACTCAGAAATTCATCCTTTTAGGGGGACCATGTAACGGCCTTCACCGCATTGGAGTGAATCGCTCGTTGAATTCCTTGTGGCATTTGTCGTCATCGAATTGTGTGCGTCTTTGGATACTGCGGCAGATTCGAGAGACGAGAATGTTTCCACAAATTCGTGTAATTTTTTGATGTTGAAGAGGGCTGTCAAGAGTTTTACTGTTGTAGCAGCCATGCAGAGGTTACGGCCCTGAGGAGGCTTTCCGATGATGACGTTCCCCGGTCGAGTATGCGTGACCACTGTGACGTGTGTAACCGTTTGGTAGCTGTTTCATGAAGAGGTTATTGGATCACACGAGATCCCAGAAAAAGTCATTTCTAATCAGCATTCCTGATTGGGTGACGACATTCCTGCTTTGTGGTCTTGAGTGTCAAACATGATTAGTTCCATTTGCATTGGTCCAGCAACGAAAGGTGCTTTTTCATGAAGAGTGTGGTCGATTCTTCATTCTTGAGGAGTAGTTCAATTTTGGCTTGGGAAAACTTGTAATTTTGGGGGACATGGCTTGCCTATGTTTGAAGTGAAAATTTCTTCTTCCTCCATCTCTAAGATGAGTACGCCCGCTCTTGAGTAATAAACGCTGTCGTTGCTCCGCTATCGACAAGTGCAGCAGTAGAAACCTTTCGTAGAGCCTGACCTGGATTGAAAAGTGTAACCTTAGCACACAACACCAATCGCAGAGACCCTCTAGGGTTGCTTTTTTTGGTTTGGTTTCGTTGCTGGACCAATGCAAATGGAACTAATCATGTTGATGGTGCTCATGTTGATAGCGTAGATGCGAAGGTGCGACGTGCTCTACAGAGATCTTATCCAGTCGTTCATGTGATGAGGAGAGTTGATGTGTTACCCGATATCCTTCTTTAGATAATTCTGTTTCGAAGTTTGATCTGTTTGAGACCCTGTTGACACCTTGCAGAGTCTGAAAAGGTATGATCCATGTTAAAGTTCGCGACAGAGCTCCACGAATGGCTTGTGTAGGTTTGGCGTGGTGTCGAGAAAACACGGAAGAATGGTGATGGTTACCGCCTTGTACACACATGCATTTCGATTTGCAATCATTAGTAGTATGACGTGAAGAAAGGCAGTTATAAAGCGTTTTGCTTTGATCACCTTTATATACCATTTTCACTTCAAATCGGACACTTTTCAAACCAAATCGGACACTTTTTAGATCAAATCGGACACACCCCTACCAAGGGCAGTTGATAACTAGACAACACTAGGTACTGCTGCAAGCCTCGTCCCAACGCCCCCGCCCACCTTTCCGGCGTTGTCACGGTTTTCCAGAATGTTTTATGAAATCTGCTTCTTCGACTTTCTCTAACTTTTGCTAGTTGCACACACACTTCAACTGAAAAGGTTCGGTACCGATACAGCTGACTCCGCCCACTTCACAAGTGATGTAAGTTTTGAATTTTTATAACTTCTTTCGACGACGGTTTTTTCACATTCAGTCTTCACAAAACGAATATAGTCATGCTTTTACTCACTAGAACACTAGGCTCCGCCCCTCTGACCACGCCCACTATTGTTTTTTCGTAGTTTTGGTTTTTCTTCCGAATTTTCACTTTTTTGGCCTGTGACAAGCGGCCCCACCCACTAATGGGAGCTCCGCCCACTTTTCGAAAATGATGCAGCTCGGCGAGCTAGTGACCGTACTAGCAGGTTATGGCCTCTCCCGTCAAATAGAATGAAAAAAAGAGATAGACCACAAAAAAGGGACTTTAAACTTTGTTCCGTGGACGGGGGAGGCCATAACCTGCTAGTACGGATACTAGCTCGCCGAGCTGCACCATTTTCGAAAAGGCGGGGCTTCTACAAAGTGCGCGAATCTTCCATTAGTGGGCTGGGCCGCTTGTCACAGTCTAAAAAAGTGAAAATTCGGAAGAATAACGAAATTCCGAAAAAACGAAAGTGGGCATGGTCAGAGGGGTGGGCCTAGTGTGCTAGTGTGTAAAAGCATGACTATATTCGTTTTGTGAAGAACGAATGTGAAAAAACCGACGTTGAAAGAAGTTATAAAAATTTAGAACTTACATCACTTGATTGTGAAGTGGGCGGAGTCAGAACTATATCGGTGCCAATCCCTTTCAGTTTAAGTGTGTGCAACTAGCAAAAATTAGAAAAAGTCGAAGAAGCAGATTTCATAAAACATATTGGGAAAACCGTGACCGCGCTGGAAAGCTGGGCGAGGGTGTTGGGGCGGGGCTTGCAGCAGTACCTAGTGTGGTCTAGTTATCAACTGCCTTTGGTAGGGGTTGTGTCCGATTTGGTTTGAAAAGTGTCCGATTCATTTGAAAAGTGTCCGATTTGGAGTGAAAATGGTATATTTCACGTTGTATGGCGTTGGTAGACGGGTGTGCACGTATGCCTCTGCTGAAGGGTTGTTGTCGGTCTTTAATTTCTTGCAAAGTTGCCTCCTTCCTTATGGTTCTCGTGGGAGTTCGGGAAGTTCCGTCGTTACGAGGTTTTCGTGATTCCCGCTTTGGTTTGGTATGCGACTTATGTGCACCGGAAGTTTATTTAGGAGATCGCTCCGAGTGCCTACTCCTTTGTGTCATCTTAGTAAGCGGTGAACTGACGCACCAGCGTTGCGAGTGCAGAGTGAAGAGCTTTCCACCTTCTTTGTCGCACTGCGGAAGAGAGTGTAGGGGATGTGTCGTGTCATGACGTGGTCATCGAAGTGGTTTTCAGAATTGCGACTGCAACTGGATAGTTGACGACAGTGACGGATAGTCCCTCCTTCCGTAGTGCTGGTCCTCGTAACGTATATTTGAAGATGATAACTTCGCAGTTCCATCGAGTTGTGTTTGTCGCCGACAAGGGGAGCCTTGGCCAGTATTCTGGAAATCAGGTAGGTTGCATCGAACAGTGGAAGATCGAGCTTGCTGACAAGGGAAGGATGGTAGGTCGAGGTCTATTCGAACTGAGATGCGGTCTTTGAACGGGGATTACGGAACCGTTTTTCATATCTGCTGCGGACCTTCCAGAAAGAGTCAAGGGGCTTTTTTGGGGAGCGGACTAGCAGTCAGGACGAGTGGGCGGCGTGAGGCTATCCTGCCCATAGCGGCGTGGCCGAATGAATACCTCGTGGGTCTCACGAATGCGTGGTCGAGGGTTTGAATCCTTGATGCGTGTCCTCTTTTCCATGTTTTCGACAGTGATCGCCAGGGTACAGCATGGGGATGTGCGAAGTGGCGGTTGAGTACGCCCCTCCTAAGAGGGTCTAGTTACGACCCCTCCCCCTCTTTCCTGCTCTAACTGACAACCAGATGCATGTTCACACGAAATGACTTCCTGAAAAGAAATCTGGAATTCCGAAAGGTGGCTCTGCTCTAAAGTCCAGGCAAAATGAGGCTGTTTCAGCCTCATACAATATGAGGCTGAGCAACTCGTCGTTCGACAACCATGTCTGATATGCAACTTGTAAGGGAATACTATCAAAACAGCGACTAATGGTGATCATTGAAAAGCTAAATTGGTGAAAAAAATAGCTCCAAGCTCAGATGTGCATTCAGTGAATGGTGACCAGGGCACATCGTTGGTTGGGGAATCCCCAACGAGGGGGGGGAGGGGGGGGGGCGGTCGTATTTGGCCGCCAGGAGAGGAGGGGGTAGTAATGAGTGCGGTAGCCAGTAACGAGCGTCAGTGTGCTGAGTTCTGTACAGCGAAACTTGCTTTGTAGAGAACTCGGATATGTTAAAAAAAGTAGCACAAAACTTTCATTCATAAACTAGTCTGAAATGGCTGGAAATATAAAAAGTCGACATCATCTCGTAAGTGACTAAACAGCACAACTCATACTCTGGTTCGCTACGGATGATGGGGCGTGTCGGCGAGCTTGGCGCTGAGCCAACCTGTTTTTTCGACAAACGACAGGACTACCATATCGTTCGTATCAGACGTTTTCCAGCAGTTGGTCTCCTTCATCGGAATCAGCAACTGGCGGAGCCCGAATCTGGCGGTGTCGACAGGGACACGCTCCGTGATACACAACGGAAAACACTGTAAACAAATGCACAGGTTCGCCATGGACCTCCTTGAATCCTGTAAACACATCTGCTAGTGTGCACAGGCATTACGCTCAAACATATCACCATCCCATCACCTCTACGCGGACCTCAATGCGCGGCGCATCCAAACTTAGCGTGATTACCGCTAAACAAACCACATCCTGCTCCTGCTCCACCACAGGATACGTTCTACATGTATTTCAGGCTATCCGAACACGCTCGCTTGAAACCGTACACAGAAAACGGACTTTCATACAGTTCGGAGTGTTCCCCATCTAATCCCCAACGCAAATTAACTCATGAATCCCGGAGACTTCAGAAATAGTTTAAGTAGTTTTTGGAAAGAGAATATCTTACAGAGTTCGATACTGGTTTCAGACTCCCAAACTGTTGAGGTTCAAGGGAAATATCTCGGTTCAAACCTATAAAACTCGTGCTGCAAACTATCCAAAAATGAACTCCCTAAATACTCCCCAACGCAAATTTCTACATGAAATCGGCGATCTTTATGTACATCTTATTACATTTTGAAAGATAAAATCTTTCCCTTACCACCGCGTTCTTCTTTTTCCCAAAGGTCTGCTATTACGGAAGTTATGGTCCTTTAAAGACACCCCACTTTCCTGAAAACCCGCGCTCCAGTCAAACCACCTGCAACCACCTTGCGGCTGGAGGACCTGCCCAGGATCCCTCCCCCGGTACCTCGGCCTTTAATCAGCTGATTGCGGCTGGTTTGCTCTCGTTCGTATTTACTCTTTCGTGTTTATCTTCTTCTCGGTTTATTCGAATATTGAATATTTACCTTCTTCTCAGTTTACTCGAATACGCATCAGAGCGCGCCCCAGCAATTTTGCTTGGACCGCTCAGAGTGCTTTCAGGAGTTGGCTTGAATTCCTGTTTTTTTTTCTTTTAATTGCAATTGACTCAGGTACCAGAGTTTGCTTTGACTCGAGGAAATGTGGGTAAAACCTAGTGGCCTTTCTTTTCTATTCTCTTTTCTTAATCAGGATAGGAATGAGCAAAAATCGAGGGGGCCCTCGTTCAGGATTGTTACTTCTTCTATTTTTCGCGCTTACTTATACATAAACTTATGAAGTTTCTTCCTCCTCGGGGAGGGGGGAAGAAGCTTCATAAGTTTATGTATAGGGGGGGGGTCGTACCGAACCCCCCGTAAGCGAGGGGTCGTACCGAACCCTAGAAAGGAGGGGGTTACGGGCTTCACCAAAATCCCCAACCAATTATGCCCTGATGTGACGGGTAAATCATGAAAAAATGCACGACACAACAAAGCGAAACATTGCAGAACTAAATGAAAAAATGGATAACCAAACGGCAGTGTATTTCTATACTCGGCCATTATCGATCGCAACGTTGCGACCGCCTTCATGGAAAAACGTCATTGGAGCGCGGTTGCTGGACCTGACGTCCTGGGGTCCGGGAGGTTATAGCTCTTTTAGGTGCGGGCTTTTGAAAAATATTTAGCAGTATGCTAAGGCAATGTTAATACTGTTGCGTCTTCTACCTAGTTGCAATCAGAATATTTCCCCGTTCGTGAAATATTTTGGGCCAGTCGGATCGCCCAGCTGTCGCCGGGCGCTCCTCCTTCTGACATTACCCGGCTTCGCCGAGCCATGCGCATTTGCCGCGTGCTAAGTTACGGATCATTGATCAACCACACTGTTTAAAGGAATGTTCTACATCAGCGAAGAACTGAAAAGTAGCACCCCCGTAAAGACGCAGAAGCAGCAACAACACCCGCTGCACGACAGAAGAGGGAGAGCCGGCCTAAGCCAGCGATCCGACTAGTACGTTCATAACCTACAAGGGAATATTGCAGCCTTTTAGGTTAGCCGCTGAAGCAGCCTAAGATTCATGCATTCTGTCGCCTTAAAACGTCTTGCTTTGGAAGGCACTCCCGCATTCAGCAGTGGTATGCTTTAAATGGCCCTCACTAAGGTTATTGACGAAAGATAGTTGTGGTCAGAGTGATTAGGTCAGTTGCTGATGCTGTTCAATACATCTCCTATAAAACAAACCCCATGCATTTGGAATAGAGCTAGCCTAGCGGTCTTTACATGATGTCGTTAACTGATAAGCAGTGGAATGGTTTTGTTGGAATCATTGAGACCGCTAAACTTGAGTATCGATCGAGTGAGTTGTTGTGAGCGGTGAAGCAGCTTTTCCCTGTTACCTTGAGTCACTTTCGGAGCTCCTATATTTCTGTCACCGCCACGCCAATAATATTCCTGTCCGATATCACTATCATATCACCCCATATCACTTCTGGATCCTAAGGCCCTAGTGCTGCTGTAACCTGCGTTACGAAACCTTGATGAACCCCCGCCCCCCTTTCGAGGCGGCCCCTTATCGGATCTTAGCAAATCTTTATCTTTCTGCTCACAATGCCATAATAGTTCCCATCCCACAGCCTACATCACCTCTCGGATCAAGGTCACTGCTGTGTTGTTGTAACCTGCGTTACGAATGTTGGTGCTATCCTACCCCTTACCCAAGGCACTTCTCCAATCACTTATCAATGTTTATCGGACTCTCAGTCACCGCCACTAATGTTCCCTGCACCCCTATATCATTTTCTTGGAAACCAAACGTATTCCACGCTCACTGCGACGGTGCTGTGAATTTCGTGACAGACAGCGACGCACCGCAAACACACACATGCCACGAGGACAACACACTCACACAAATCGACACACACACACACCACACACACACAGACACACACACACACTGGCGAGACATAAGGTCAATATATATCAGTAGGATGGTTCTCGATGAGCTAGGGCTAACGGAGCGGGTTTATGTGCTTCACACGAAGATCAGTTATTTCAAAGACAATTTCATCAGAATCAAAACCGTCTTCAGAGCTCCCTATCCTTTCTCTTTCCACAAGCTTTACAGTTGTCCTGAAGACCTGTTAGTTCAGGGATATTTTAGATGGGTTACCAACGCGCGAACCTCTGAGCCACTCAAAAGTTCAACTCCTGTGCCTTGTGAGGATACACCTTTGGAAACTTTGATGTGCCTTCGGATCACATGTTCCCTTTCAAATGAGTGAAATGAGTGAGTGTCTGCCCTTGAAAGCATATGTTTGCTTAATCAAAATGGAGTTACCGTGTTGTCCCGTCCTGTATTTGCTCATAAAAACACACAAGTTTTCGATGGCAGATGACTGGCAACACGGTACAGCATGGAGATGTGAAAAAAGGCGGTGTGAGTACGACCCCCCCCCCTTACCTGCTCTATCTGAAAACTAGATGCATGTTCACCACAAATGGTTTCCTGAAATAGAATCTGGGTTGCGGACACTGAAATTCAGAGTCCGCCTTTTGAAAACCAATAACCAACAGGGCAATAATAGGCTGTTTCATCCTCATGCAATATGAGGCTGAACAAGAGCCTCGCATTACCTACAATTTTGTGTTAAGATTCAAAATAAAAGTCCTCGTTCGATAACCATGTATGACATGCAACTTGTAAGAAGGAACACAATCGAAAGAGCGACTAATGGTGATCATCATTTATGAGCTAAACTGGTGAAAAAATTAGCCCCAAGGTCAGCGTGCTCGGCCTCAGATGTGCATTTCAATGAATGATGATGGGGAAATCATAAAAATGAACGACACAACAAAGCGAAACATGAAAAATAGAAAAAATGCTTAGAATGAGAAAAAGGATAACAGGCGGCAGTAAATCGTTCTATACTTGGCTATTATCTATCGCAAGGTCGCAACCGCTTTCGCTGCAAAAACGTCATTGGAGCGCGGTAACTCGAAAGTCAGCGTCCTGGGTTTTTCGGGAGCTTATATCTCTTTTACATGCGGAGCTTTGAGGAATGGTGAGCAGCTTCCAACGGCAAAGTTTCTACTGTTGTGTATTCTACCTAGTTTCAAACTGAACAATCCCCCGTTGGTGAAATATCCGGATGGGTCTTGGATAGGTTAGGGGTAAATAGCAAGCGGGTTTTTATGCTCCACACGAGGACTAGTTATTTTGAACGCAATTTCATCAAAACTGAAAAATCTTGAAACCGCCCTATCTTTTC
>MU966574.1:1174-15088 GCA_036418165.1 Cooperia oncophora
AAGGGGGTCCTTTGGACGAGTTTTCTGGCCGGGCGGACCTAACGACACACCCAGGGGAAAATGGCGTAAAATGGCTCAAATCGGCGAAGTTGTCGAAAAGAGCCATTTCGGATGAAAATTCTAAGATTATGACTTATGTACACTGGGGATATTTTCAGGTCTTGGAAACGGAAACTTCTACTAATCGTACGCTGCTGCGATTGATTGGCGATGGAGCTACTCGATTTTTGCATCATCAAATTGTGGAGGTATGTAGATATCATACTGAAATTCTTTTCGCGGATTTTCTTCCCTTTGCGTTGGATGTCCTAGAGGGGAACAGAGTCCTATAAATTAAGAACTTATTATAATAAGGGTGAGGTTTATTACAGAAAACGTTCTTTTGAAGTAACTATGACGATTTTTTTGTCCATAATAATGATAGTTATCGACTTAGGTAGCATCGGATTGTTTGGCTCGTTCACGTGATGAAACCATATCGTGTTCGTATTTTTGCGAGATGAGTCAGAGACTTGATGAAACACTGAACGAGGTTTGTTTTACAGGTTTCGCTAAACTGTCCATTTTGTAGCTATGGCCTTTTGAATTCTATTATCACCGTTTTAATTTATTCTGTTCTCAGGCTCAGATAAAGACATCGCCCGAGTCCTTTGCGTACCTCTCGAAATTGGTGAAGCAACTGTTGATGATAGTAAGCCGACCAGCACGACTGCTGGAATGCCTGGTCAGTTTGCCTGGAAGCTTGATGTCTGGTAATGCGTGAAGATCCTTAAATTCTATTCGTTGAAGGAGTTTGATCCGGACGAGTTTTACCATCTACTTGAAGAGGCCGAAGGTGTCGTGAGAGAGCAGTTGGGTAGCGGTACTGCACGTGTACCAGATTTACCGCAATATATTATTGGTAAGCGTTGACAAACCATCTGATTCACCATCCGCTGCTGAGGAGTGTTGTCTCTATCTGAGGCTATTTTGCAACAATTAGGGCTGGTTCACTTTTCCTAATGACCAGCCATTCCTCCTATACCATTCTGGGAATTGTGGACTTCGCTCTGTCGTTTGACAAGAGAACTCTCTGTCATGTATTTCTACTTTAGGAAAGCTCGGGCTCGATCGTGATCCATTAATGGATGTGGACCCACGAGCAGAATCACCACCAAACGCTGCGCCGTCAGCAGCGCCACATCGCGACGATGAGATGGTGCCAGGGCACTCTGGAAAGTCCGAGGGCACACAACAACGAGCGCCTCGTGAAGACGATTTTGAGACGATCCGGGTATGGTTTGAAACTGGCATATTAACTGGCCTTCCACTATTCTGAATAGACACGCGTTCCGCAGTCACAGGATGGGCGGAGACTTATAACCATATTGCCTCTCCTTGGCACGCAGCTCCTCTTCAGAAGGTTGACGAGGACACATCCTCTGGGAAGATGCAGCTGTTACGAGTCTCTTATCCATCCGACAATCGCTGAATGTGTTTTCAGTATGGTTCAAAGTGGGAGTGGAGAGAGAGGGGGCATTTTGTGACCCCCTTTTGCTTATCCGTGCTTTATACTCTTACGGTTCCTACTAGTCCTTGGCATATATAACGTAGTGAAGAACTATTTTGCACGATTTATCATGAGCTGGGCTCAAAATGTTTAAAGACACACAAAGCGATAAAAATCAGTAAACAATACTCGATACGTTGAAAGGAAGACAAACTTGATGTTAGGCGAAAACCGTATAATGGAGAATCAGAGCTGAAGGCAGTGGCTTCTTGGGTCACTGGCTATATTTCAAGTGTGAGATTCAGCCTCGTCGTCTTTTATAGTCAAACTGGGGTTCTTCTATTGCAGTAGTGCCGGACACGTGCTGTTTTCATTTATGAACGAATTTCTCTCAATTTCTGAATCTCGACTTTTCTATTCCGGGCTGGTTCATTAGTCCCCATTGGGAGACACTGTACCTCTCAGCGCTGCTCTTACTTACGCTAATGTTTTCATGAAGTTAGCAGCTGCCCCAGCTTCTTCATTCAGTTTGCCTTCATAGGCACAAGAACAAGAGTATCTACACAGAATAATCGTGTTTTTCCTAGAGAATCCGACTAATTTTTTGTTTTAAGTTGGTCAGTAATGGAGCCTACGGAGCTGTATATCTGGTGCGGCATCGCGAGACACGGCAACGTTTTGCGTTGAAGAAGATGAACAAACAGACGTTGGTGCTGAGAAACCAGGTCGATCAGGTCAGTAAAAAAAGTTGAACCCTCTTGTACTGCAGTAAGCAGTGTTCTGTATCTGTTCTGTATTCACTATCCATTGTATTCTCCTGGGAGGTTGCTTGGGAGCAGTGAAAGCCAGTGTTGGTCAAGGACGGGATCCAGGACCAAGTGGGTGATCAGATCAGTGGGAGCCAGACCAATGAAGACTAGTCATACAAGTGGATCGCGAGGGTGTTTTTGTAGCGGAAGTCGGCGACGGGGGGGGGAGGGGCGTTCTGCACTTCTGCTGTTTCACTTCTTCCGCTTTTTTCAAGTCTGAACCACCATGGTAAAACCTTTCACCTTGTGAGCTATGAAATGACTCTCCGAATGGGTCGACACGTTGATGAGAAGTAAGAAAAATGCAAGTCTTACCCCCTCCCGCCCGCGTTGTCGAACTGCCCAAATATTTTTTTATGAATTTCCTCCTTTCCTCCGGTCATGGTGGTGCTGTGCCCGGTGTTCTGGATGACTAGACAGGCTCTAGTACTGACGTTTCAGGTATTTGCCGAACGCGATATACTGACAATGACCGACAACCCGTTTGTGGTCTCGTTCTATGGTTCATTCGAAACTAAACATCATCTTTGTATGCTAATGGAGTACGTTGAAGGTGGCGACTGTGCAGCATTACTGAAAAGTGCTGGCACTTTGCCAATCGATTTGGCCAAGGTGAGGAAAGACACGCCGAGTTTTTTTTTACATTTCTTTTTACTGCTTTACAACTTCACTAGCGGTTAGGTAATGAACGCATTGCACCGTAACCAACTGAAATCGCTCTTCCTGAGCGGAGATGCGAATTAGGCGCAGGAAGACGGCTGTTTCCGTATTGGATGACAATTATCTTGTTTAGATGTCATTTTCGTTGTGATATGGGAAAACAGTCTTATTCGCTGTGGATAATGGAAGTTGTCAAGGGGGGAACTGAATTATTTGGCGCGGTGCCAGGCAGGCAGGACGCCAACAATATCAGTCGTGTTTCGCACCCGGATTGTTGCTGGCTTAAACGCTTTCAAGCAACGAACTGGTGGAGAGCGGGCTGGCGGTATGCCAGACCAGCCTCGCTGGACACGCCCAATCATCCACAGCGAATAGGACCGTGCTCCACATGGACTTAAGCCCGTAGCCCGTAGCGAAACCCTTGAAATTTGATGTCTGAGCCAAATGCGCTTATAATATTTCCGGCTGTAATGTGCAGAGGACTGTGCTGTGCTAAGAGTATCTGCACTCATATGGTATGTTCACAGAGACGCTGAAACGCGATAAGGTAAGTGTTTTCTATGATGTACTTGCCTTGATTCTATCACCGCTGCTTTTCTAATCATACCTCCTGACTTTGTCCGATTGGTTGTTCTTATAAACCGTTTGTCGGCTTGTTTAATACTACATGATTTCTTTCTGTCTCCGCAAACGATCACGAAAAGCACTTTGCCGAAGTCTAGGAAACTGATCTCCGGAGTGGGTGAGGTCTTTAGTTCACTCCGGAAACTTCCTCCTCCCCCAAGCTTAGTCGGAAGTCCAGGCGGAAGTCCCCATTCTGGCAATCATTTTCCTCACATCTTCCGGCGGAAAGAAGAGATCAACATCTAAAAAACGAGGAATAGCGGGGAAACGAAGGTCGTAGCTTCAAGAAACCAATCATAAAAACTTACTTTTTCATTTGGATTGAATATTCTAAGGTTTTTCTGTTCAGCCTACTCATCACTGCGATGGGTCACATCAAGCTGACAGATTTCGGGTTGTCGAAAATTGGTCTCATGAATCGAACAACCTTGGTAGCTGAAGGTTTTGAAAACGCGATCGATACTCAGCAGGTTCAAAGACAACAACTTGTGGTACTCCTGAAGTAAGTTTTTAATTCCTGTTATATTATATTTTAGAGTATTTCTGCTCATTTCGCTGCAAATCAACACAAGCTTCTTTGATGGCGCACGCTAATTGTGTAGGCGGAGACACCCAACCATTGTCCCCTCAAATTAGTGTGCTTTTGTTGTGGGGTGCCCCTGGGAGGAGGTCCCTATGAGGAAGGCGCAATGGTTGGATACTGCCGCCCATACCATTAGCGTAAATCGTATTTAGATGAGGGGTATTTTCCTTTTAGAATACCTTCTGTTTTCAGGTACATCGCACCTGAAGTGATTCTTCTGCGTCAGGGTTACGGTAAACCGGTGGATTGGTGGGCACTGGGTGTGATTTTGTACGAGTTTCTTGTCGGTTGTGTACCATTTTTCGGAGATTCGCCAGAGGACCTGTTCTCCAAAGTGATATCAGGTACAGTAGGATTTATCTTTTTTTCGTACCCATCGTTCAGTCATTCACTCCATGTCAAATGATTCATCTAATATTTTCAGAAGAAGTGGAGTATCCTGATGGCGACGAAGCGTTACCGGCGTGAAGCAGAAGATCTGATTCAAGGCGTTTGCTTGAGAAACCCCGATGGACGATTGGTAAGGAAACTTTTGAAAATTTCCGATGAACTGAAGTTTGGTACGAGGTAACCTGGATAGCTAGTACTATCTTCCGTGCTGAAGTACTCGGACAAAAGCTTGACCCTCCCTAATTTTTAAGGAGCCATCTATTCGGCCGCCCACTCAACTATATGGCGGGCATGCCGTTTTCTTCGCCATCACTAGACTTACAACAACACTCTTTCGCGCCAAAAAGCTGAGTTTGTACCGCAGCTGGAGAATGAAGAAGATACGAGCTATTTCGACAGTGAGTACAATATCGCTAATACTCGTAACCTATGATGTTGAATCTCTTCGCCTTTGCTTAGTATTCCGGGCCATTGACATTGAATTGGAATTGGAATGCTTGGCCCTTGAATGTATCACAATCGCCAACGTCTCTAGAAGTTCGCCCCAAAAAAAAGCTATCTGAACCAAGCATGTAGTTGATTTAAAAAATTATTTGGTTTGAAAATGTCGCGATTCTGAATACAATGCCATGAAATAACTTGTTTGATGCAGGAAAACTTGGGCAGCGGGGTGCGCCTATGTCTAACTTTTTAAGCGACGAAGCTCTGTGTGGAAGCTAGAAAGCTAGTCACCCATTTGGTTGCTGTGTGCCTGCCCCTGTTGTGGCTGAGATTTCAGCAACAGAAGCCCTAAAGGATACGATCCCTGCAAGCCCTCCCCTCCCCAAAACCCAACATTTCCTCATTTTGTACGACCCCTTCTCTATCCTGGCGTTCTATCATCTGAGATTTCTACCAACTTCTTAACTTCTTCCGCAAATTTCCAAGTATTCTTCCGGTTCTTCGCCTAAAAAACCTCTGTCGAACGAAGGGCCGCGAGGGGCGAGGTTAACGCCCAACTTCTATAATTTCGGCCGTCTCAGACTCAGCAGTTGTGGCAGAGCTCTGTGACGGCCGCAATTGCGTAGCGCGAAGCAAGAAAATGATAGAAACCGAGAAAGAAACCCGGAAAATCCTCTTCGGGGCTGCGAATTTTTTCCAACGTGCATTAGCGATCTTCCTACGGACCGCCAGTGGGACTCGCGCCTCCTACTTTTTTTTTCGGTGATGCTGTACCCTGCTCGAGAAGAAACCTTGCCGTTTAAACTCGATAGGATATGAAGATGTAAGATTTACTGTCGTAGGTCACTCCAACAGCAGGACACGGATGAACTCTTTTTCCAGTTCCCTTGCGTTCTTCTCGCACATTCCCATAAAACTAGTAGCCGCAAAAAGTCTTTATTAAAATTTGTTTCGGCGGTTTCTTTTTTCTTCCAAGGTGACGCATCTTAAGAGTGACGTTCTGCTGATGATGTACTGCTTCTATTTTCCATAGCAACGATTTAGTGGTTTCTACGTCATTAAGAGGGGTTTTATTCTAACTTCTTTTTCCCTTTTGAATGTAAAGTCACACATACTTTTCTCACTGACCAGTTGAGGAATTACAAGTGCCGGTAGTGGTCTGCAACTGCATTGAGTGCTTATCGTGGTTTAAAAGTATGAAAAATTGGCAAGTAATGTATCAAAAAAAGACGCAAAATTAAAACCTCAAAAAAGCGTAAATATAGCTCAAGATGTCATGATTATTCCGATGTTCAGCTCGTGCTGATCGTTACAATCATGATGCGGAATCATGTGGTGAGGAAGAAGCAGCGAATGCCGTTGCGGCTGCGGCTCCAATGTTCCACTCGTTTTCGACAGCCAGCCCTCGACATTCAATAGTCGCTGTCGAGCAGATTCCGCCACCTCAGGTAACCTTCTAAAGAGCGCCGTTTTTCTCTGATCATGAGATTTCTGAAAGAGAATATTGAGGAAAGATTTCATTCTGATGACCATTTTTAGACGGTCTCCGTGCAAACCCCTCAGTCGAAGCGTTCACGAAAACCGTCGTCGACCACTCAGTCCAGTGAAGATCAGTCGATCACCGATCTCATCGACGAGAAGGAGTGTCCAATACCATCGGTAAGGGAGAGGTTCTCCTGAAAGATTTCCTTCGGTCCTCGATAACATCGGTTTCTTTGGGATCAATTTTGCCATTTTCTGGAAAACTGCATGGATTTCAGGCCATGCTTCTGAGGCGGCGGTTCTCCGCTCAACGCCAAGCAAATGTCTCCACTTCGTCGAGTGGAACCACCGGTACGGGTTGCCTGAACACTGCCTGCTCATCGACGGATAGCAGTATGGATTCGTCCCATGTGAGCACGATTATTGTGGGAATGGACGCAAGAAAGTAGGTTTCAGTTATAGTCGTGATGAACCTATGACCCTGTATATCTACAGTAATCCTGATATGCCTCGATTTTGTAGGTCACCATTGCCTCGCTTTGCTATCTCATGCGATCCATCGGAAGAGCAGCACCATCATTCACCCGTCTGTAAAGAGTTATCACCTGTTGACGAAGCGGTCAGATTTAGGGTAAGCCTATTGTACCGATTGTTCATATCTATTGCCGGCCATACGTGCTCGCTAGCTCTCGAGACCACCTTTGAGACCAATTTTACCGTATTTCAGTCTCATTCGCCATCCCCACTGCAGCTGGTCATACCAACCACTTCGGCTCCCGCACAGCAAGCAAGCTCAAGTAGCAACGATACTTGTTATGTGGTGAGTGTTGTGTCAAAGGGTTACGAGACTACTTCGGGTTTCCGTCATGGTCCTCCCATGAAGGATTGGAATCCGGGCAGGTAGAGAATAATAGATGCTCAATACTGAGAGATGCAAGGAACGTGGAGAATCTGGGTTTAACTGGTTGAAGAACAGGGCTTTGCGGAGTTGGGCAACGAATTATCATGCCTGGGAAATAGGAATGTGCGGCGACGAGGTGGGGGGGGGACATTTTGCACTTTCGCTGCCTCACTAGTTCCGGCTTACAAGTCTCACTCTTGTGAATGCCTGTGAACCCTTGTAAAACTGGAGCAAGCTCGTCGAACCACCACGGCAAACCTGTTAACTCTTGTGAGCTCATGAAATAGCGCTCCAGATGGCCCGACACGTCGACGGGAAGTAGCAAAAGTGCTAATGCCCTCCCCTCCCTCCCCTGTCCGCTCGTTGTCGAACTGCCCCTCCCCTCACAGTAGTCAGAAAACGAGGAATGCTCTGAATAAGACCGCATGTCTAGCCAAGGTTGCACGAGCTCTTTCCCCTTACCACCGTACCACGAGGGAGCCTTTAGAAATGGACGTTGGAAGTGTTATGGGGCAATGGGCGGAACATTGCCATCGTCGACTTCGTCGTCAGAGTGACTTCGTTATTACATATTTTTGAGAACAGGATTACCTTGTCCAAGAAAAGCTTCTGCAGCAATTGAAAGCGGATAAATTTCAAGAGAATAATTCCTAGTAGTCCGTGGATTTTTTTCAAAACTGACGCATCAGTGCAGACCACACTCAGTGTCTCTATTTAGGTGTCCACAGGACAAGTGTCGCCTGGCGCTGTGTCGGCATCGTCAGTGTCATCCTACGATGGCACCTCATCGCACGTCCATCACGTCGAGCAGCTGAGTCCTGCCCAGCCGCTAGATAAACCACCAATCACTATTAGGTAAGTAGCCATCTTTTTATCTCTACCTCCCCTTCTCAATAGTTTTCAGCAAGAATGTCACATTTTCAGAAAGGGTCCGTTCGGTTTTGGCTTCACCCTCAAATCGGTGCGAGTTTATTTAGGAGAGCACTCGGACTACTATACGATAGAGCATATCGTAACGGCTGTCGTAGAAGGTAGGTGATTGTTACACAGGTTCTTCCCGAGTTATTCCCAAGGTTTTTAGGTAGCCCTGCATACGAAGCCGGATTACGAAGCGATGACCTGATCACAGCGGTGAATGGACAACCGGTTCACAACCTGACTCATCCACAACTGATGCATCGCCTGTTGAGTTATGGAAATGAATTGTCATTGAAGGTAAGCCCTTGAGGAAGTGCGTTGTTGGGAGCATTCCGACGGATAGTTTCCTCAAATGTGATCCCACAGGTAACTCCACTTGCGTCCACGTCCATCAAGGAAGGTGCACCGCGGAAAACGCTGGGCAAGCTGGCGAAGAAGAAGCCGAAACGTCCACAACGTCGAGTGCCTTTGGACAAAAAGCCAAGGTTAGTTCCTGCTTCTCCATTATTTGGTACCCTGAAGGCATTTCCATGCTGTTTGCATGGGAGAGTCATTTGTTTCTACGTACCCTTCTTATTGGTGGGACCCACCTATGATGGTGGAACGCACCAATGAGAGCTATTGGATGCTCCAGGTGACCCCGGCCGTGTGATTGGTAGATTTGCCTTTGGACCACAGCGCTAATGAAATACCTTCTCATAGTGTATGTAGATAGTTGGATTTAGATGGTTTCAGGTGGGCTGGCAGTGGGTGTGATGGCTGGGGCGGGCAACTACTGCCAGCGTTATTGGTGGGAGAGCTGAGTGGCGAAACGCCTTCTTACAGCCTTTCCACCAGTAACGAAGGCAGTAAACGCCCGCCAACAGCCATCAACACGGCTTGATGTCGGAATGGGAAAATAATTTTGGGAGTATTCACTAGGAGCTCCCAAAATTATTTTCCCATTCCGACATCAAGCCCACTGCCCTTAGGTGGAGTAAGATTGGTATTTAAAATTCTGGGTCTTTGAGTATTGCAAAAATTTCCAGGAAACCGTCATCCCTTCTGCGGCGTTTGAGCGGCAAAAGAGCGGCAAATGACATCGTGCCAGGTAGCTCAAGCCAGAAGCAGACATTCATGCCAAGGTAGGCTCGTTTTTATCGATTAGGTGGATAGTGGATACATAATATGCAATGATGCGGGACCGTCTCGAGAGGGGCAAAATTAGCCCTGACGGCCAGTTGGTGGTGGGATCACTAAAAAAATCGTTTACTCAGGTATCATGGTTGTTACAGTAACCAGAGCCAGTTATATCATTGAGTTCCCCTGTGCCGGAACATCCTTACTGCGCTTTAGATCTGTGTCCAGTCAAGATGGAGCAATTCTCGGCGGTCCGCCGACCACCACCTGCCCTCCATCTTCTTCAACATCCAGTGGAAGCGGCGCAATGGCTGGTGTCACTGGCCAGAAGTCCGTCTGCCATAAGCGCCTGTCAGATGTGGGATTGAGAGAGGAAAATCAGTGAGTTCTATTTTTTGAATATTTTGATAAATGAGGATGACTCTGGTTGTTCCTCATTTCTGATCAAATCTCATAGCGCAATGTATGCTGTTTAGGTCTCCTCTAGTGTCGTCGCGACCTTCATCTCTCAGAGGCCTTAAACAGCCCCCACCATTAACGACATTCGGTCCTGGAACGTCTAGTACTAGTGTGAACGTTGTCAAATTGCCAACATCGCCGATACCAGTGAGCCCGCTAGCCAGATCAGAGCACTCAGATGCTGGACCGATTGTGACCAGGTGAGGGACTTGCATCTATTGAAAAAGATTTTTGAAGAAATGGCCCGAAAAGGGTCACAGTTTGTTTTTCCGAAAGGTCCCCCTCTCAACCTTCCTGGCTTATTTTGCTTATTTCCTCAAAAGAAAAAAAAATTCAGCAACGTTGAAGCGAGCAGGCAGATGGTTGGGGGTGGGCGGTCTTTGCTATCGTCATTGGTGGAAGTACTGAGTGGGGTGTGGCCAGGCGACCTTTTCGCAGCCCTTGAACCAATGAGGTTGGCAATAATCACTCGCCCATAGCCGTCCTGCCCACTGCTTGAAAGGTAGCTCGAGTCATTCTACAATAATTTACACAAGTTTAAAATATCCTGGCACGTAGACGGAAGTTATGAGAAAAAGTCCCCCCCCCCTTCTTGTCGACTGCCACCAATCTCATCCATTCCTTTCCTGGTAATTCCATAATTTTACTCCCCGCTAATTTTTTTGGTGCTTTTTTGACGCTTTGATTCTCAGGTCTCCAAGCCCTTCGTCTGGAAACAAGTTCATCGCCAGTGGTCGATCGTTTCTGCGTATGCTTCATCGCGATGAGAAGCACTGAGAATTTTGGTCGTCTGGTTTGCTTGATGGATCGCTCCCACTACACTGGTCGGCCCTCAGCCAAAGGCGTTCCTCCCCCTTCTATTTCATGTATTTAGGTTCATGTTCATATAACTGTCTATCCTTTTTTGGCATACTGTAAGTCGGGTAGTCTGATCACTGTTTGGCACAATAGAACGCGTATCATATTCTATTTTTATTTCATAATACTCTTCTCCTTCAGGCGCGTATTCTCATACTCTGCTATATTACAAGTAAAATTTAGTTCCAAAGCGTTTATTTGCGTTTTTTTCGCGCTGATTTCCTTACTGTTAAGCATGTAGTGCTGCGACTAATCGATTTATCGATTGGGAAAAATATCCGCGATGTCTGCATGTTTCTTTGTCTCTCTTTCTATGCTGTGAATATTGATGCGTTTTGTGCTGCGTATTTGTTGAAATTGCGAATTTTGTTGCTTTGTACCCACCTAAACCCGTCTCCGTGACAACTGAGGCAGGAATTGCGCGCTAAATTTATTCGGCTGGTACCACAGGGTCGTCCCTAGCCGCTTAGCGCGGTGTATCTCCGTGTCGTAGGTAGGGTTACTACTGGGGTCGAAACGATGTTTTGAAATGAGCTGAAAGGCCCTTAGAAGAACCCGTGTGGTTAGTACCAGAAGGTCCTCTCTGCCCGCCTTCAAAAGGACTCGCCTCAGCACCGCGTTGATCGTCTGCTCTTGTGTTGTTGTAAGAGCATTAGCATCACCGCCGTACAGTAACGATTATCGTTTGTTTTTTTCTATTCGCATCTAATCGCGGGTGTTAAATTTATGTGTATTAATCATTTTGTTTGTTTTTCAATGGCTGTCAGTCAGTATATGTGTGTGAGTGTGCTGTCGATTCGTTTGAATCTCTTCTCTGATCCCCCCGTCCCGCCCCCGAATTTCTTCTCCCAAGCATTATAAATATGTTACTATTTTACTTCTATGCGATATTGTTTCGAAAAGGAATCATGTTCGCCATTCGATTCGCTTCCAAAGACTAACCCTGTTGGATAAAGATTCGTGTGAAATCTTGTGTTGCGTTGAAAATCGAAAGTGCGCCACACATTCGTTTCCAACCTAATATCACTGAAGTGATTGTAATGAGCATCTGAGGTTCTGAAAAATTCGCAAAAATCGTATGTTGAGAAATTACATCATTCGGATCACTACGTCGTGCGTCCGACATGGTAAGCTATGCTCCACATACCCGAGACCGAGTGGGCGTGGCTGCGTGCTTTATTTAGACGTGGCGGCTGCTGCATTTTTGGTGGGATGTTGCCGCTTTGGAGCCAATGTGATCATGTTTCTGTATGGCACACAACACAGTGGCAGTTGTCTGAAGTAGAAACAGCCCACGAAAACCGCATTTGGCGTCATATTCTAATGAAGCACGCAACCACGGCTGTTCGGGTTAAAGGTAGTTGGCACGATAATTTGGTAATCGATCTAAATGCTAGCAGGGCGCTATATAGTGGGGAAAATGGCGAAAAAACGAAGTGAAACGGTCAAAAACCTGCGAAGAAAAGCCTTCGTTCTTAATGACTCAAAAAGCAATTTCGGACGAGTTTCCCGTAGGCATCTTGCCAATAACCGCTACGGTTAGTACGGCTGCACGTATGTACTCATATATCCATGCAGCACCGCTTCTTGTGAGTCCCTTCGCTTCATATTTTACTTAGCAAATGAAGCAATCACGAGCATCAGGTACGGTCGTCCATTTGTGGGCGGGCGGGCGTGGTGGGCGTTCGGGTCGGTATGTTGTAGCTTGATAGGGCCCTATAAGGATACCTTTCTTGGAAAAGGCGCTACGCAGCGCCTGCTTGAGGTCGCGGAATTCCGTCCTGCCAGGCGTATCATCCTACTCGTCTCTGGGATTTATCGTGCCAACTGCCTTTAAGGAGTATAAGTAGCGACGAGTCGGCAATGCGAATCACGCCATGTGCGCCGCATTCGCCATTTGCCCTGGGACCTGATTGATTGTGAGAGATCCGTGGTCCTGTGGGTTCCTTTCTTGGTGATCCAAGCGACAGGAGTTGTATTTGGTCGCCTGGAGGGAAGGGAAGTCGTGTTTTTCCTCGAAAAGTTTCGTTTTCTGACTTTTCAGTTTTCCTGTTTAAAGTGTACTGTACATATACCCTCACCCCTCGCTCATTGTCTTTTTTCGCCTGCACTCTGTTTTGGAAAAACTTCACAAAAATAGTAGGTTGGAGAGCATTTAGGGGAGAGGGTGCGTATTTTATAAGATTTTTCATCAGAGCCAGGGCCTTGGCCACAGTATGTCGAGATGAGTAGCATGGCAATTTGGATAGTGTGCGCGTCGCCATATCGTGATTTTCCCAGTCTTCACCCGTCAAACATTGATATCAATTTTGCGCGCATAATCTGCTCTTTTGGATATTGGGTTGGTGGGTTTCAAATGGGTCAATTGGCCTTATCTGCTTCATCGCCTTTGCAATCAAAAGTGTTATCCTATCGTGATGGTGAGTAAAGCAGTGGAGTTTATTTGCCCGTCTTGCCTTCATGAAGCACTTGCTGGTACATGTGAACAAGGTAAAACAACGTTGAGTGAGTACGGTGATTTTAAAATGCTCGGGCTCCCCGCGAACTGCATGGAGCAGTCCTACCCAATCTAGTATTAGTTCTTGGCCTGAATTCAGTTTCACGGTGGAATCTGCAAGCACCACTTGGCGGGTTGACGTAGTCCGAGTTACGTCGTCAGAGAAACCAGCGTTCCACATGGCGCCACCCTCCCAGCACCTGCAATACAGTAAACGGTGATGTAGGATCGTTACGGTACTTCATGCTGAATGTGCTTCTTGGATGTCGTAATCCCTTCCCCCCCCCTTGTTTGCCAGGTTGTGCTACACCGAATAGTAGGGTTTCACCGACAAGGTTAGCAACCATAGAGAGAAGCCGTGGCAGTCCAGAATATCCATAATCAATATTAATAACATTGCAGTGATTGATAGTCCAATTCACTGCGGACGAATGGATGTGTCAGGCAGGATGGATTTGGCTCGGTGCCAAACCCTTTCTCCACCAATTTTTGAAGCGAACTAGTGAAAAATGAGTATTATATCGTTAGTATCATCGTTTTCTATCCGTTGTTGTCGCATACCGCTTCAACAACTGGAAGAGAACGGTTTGGCGCCGAAGCACACTCATAGTGCCTGACACGCCCCTTCATCTGCAGCGAACTAGATATCATGTCGAAGCAGAGTGCCAGAGTTACACAATCACG